>CABFWB010005329.1:35251-46220 GCA_902151455.1 Timema bartmani | reverse complement strand
TCATCGATATCGGTATAATTGTCGCCCAAAAGTGGGGCAATTACTTCATCAAATCGTCAAACTTTCCGATTACGTTACAACACAGACGCGGTACTAAAAAAATAAAAAAATAGAATAAAACATATTTCTAGGATACCAAATTTTAGTGACTTTCAATCAATGTTGGTGGTCGAAAGTGGCCCTCCTATCAAAATCAGGGTTTAAAAGCCCAACTAAAGCAACAGGAATCATGATATTCGTATGCTAGGACAAGGATACACTCGTACATATATATATATAACGTTATCAGACTCCTGAGGCCACACTCCAAGATCCCTCAACTCATATACCAATCCAACTTTACTGGATATCATCGTTGAGGATTGTCACTAGTGGAAAACAGCGTTGTCATTCTCTCGTTTTCGTGTGATCAATCTACTCTCAAATATAAGACAAGTTTTGCAACGCTGGATAGTAGAGGTTGCCAAACTCCAGTACACCACATTCTGACATAACTGAGAGCGAGGAGATTTGGCAACAGTTAACAGAGAGAGAACGAAAATAGAGCTTTGCTCCCTATGATCTGCAGTTGCATAAAGAATAATATTAGGTATATAAGAACTGGCTTAGTTCTCCTCATCCTGTACCCTAGTACTGGCACTAGAACGGTCTCCTCAGAGTCCTCTCCTACCAGCTAGCTAGAAAGAGAGAAGCACGGTGTGGAATATTGATCCCCGAGCCACTGCATGACAATTGCGAGCCACGCAGCTTCGTGGGTACGAGAAGGGAGGAAAGGGGTGGAGATGAAACGCAGAGATGGAGACACTTAAAAACAGAGGGGAACACAAACTGGCAAGGGAAAAACTTAAAATGTGACGCAAGTATCAAATAAACCAACGCAAGGTGGGAATGTAGAAAACGCGAGACAAGGCCAATTTTTTTTTGGAGTTTTTATAACAAAACTTTTTTTGGCCTAAATAAATGAGGATCTGTCATGAGCATTGCTGTATTAGATGAGAAACTTTTTAAATTAAGAGAAAAGTTGTCATTAAATTCCAGGACACCCTTGACAGATATTCAGAAACTGTTTAGGGCATGACGTCAAGAAAATTAAACTCTATGTTTCTACTGTAGAATATATGATTTATTTTGAAGAAAAATTGAATGTTTTGCTAGTCGCACAGATTGATTTATTACAAATTATTGATAAATTATAATCTGTTTTATAAACAATCTTTGTTGGGCTCTCGTAGATATGGTTAATAGTTAGCAATACCTAAGGGAGTTACAACGCTTATAATTTATGTTATTATTAGCACCGCATCTTACTATCCGTTCGGGTTATATGCACTTTAGCTAATGTGTAATGGTAGGGTGATTGTGAGATGAAATGGAGGACTTACAGTTTAACGTGGGATCCGAACCATGGTGACGGCCTGGCAATCCACACATTCACAAGTTGTGATTAATATACGTCTTGTCAGAGGGGAAGGAAAGGTTTGGCAATCAGATAAATCTGTGCCAGGACCGAGGTTTGAACCTCGGACCCCCAGCAAATAAGTCCGACACCTTACCCCTGGTCTCTATAATTTACGGAACGGAAGAAACTGTAACTTTGTACTTGTATGAAAGACGAAAAGTTATTAGAAACATAATCTTGGAAATGTGTGCTGTTACTTTAGAGTTTAGAAAGTGAAGAACATATTTCACAGTGAGTAAAAAAAAAAAGTAAATGACAACCGGACAGGGATCTAATCAATCACTCCCTCAGAATGTCATCTGTAAAGATGTGATTTTTTTAAAGAGGCTTACAAAACTTACAAAATATCCAGGCGTATGACTATGGATCTATTTTTTAGTAAATTTAGTGTTAGAAACGTGCAAATTTGCCGTAAGATGACCTTGACAGGAATTAATTCGTAGATAAACAAACCTAAATGGGTTAGGTCAGAACTGAATATTAACCTTCCGCGTTTAAGTACGGCTTAAAATAACAAGTGTTAGTGTAAGGTTAGTTTAATTTTTGTGGCAATATTTGCTAGAAAATAAAATTGCGCAGTCATTTGATTTAGAAACGACGACAATGTTTGAAAGAAGCTTTAGTGGCAAGCTAGGGCTGTAAAGTAAACTATGATAAACCTACAGTGCCACACAAACGACAATCGGCCCGGTTCGTGTATACTACCCCGAGTCAGTTACATCCTGCAGTACATCCAGCTATTCCAGTGGAAATTCATTTTTTTAGCACCAGCTCTTTCTGCCCATTCGAACTATATGCTATATGTACAAATTACGCTAATGTGCTAGAGATGAGGAAGGTTGAATTTAGATGAAGTGTACCTAAGTTTGCGTGGAAGACAAGTGAAAACAATTTATGAAAATCACCCTCAGTACCCCCGACTGGGATCGAACCCTGATCTCCCTGTCACAAGCAGTCTAGTCTATTGAGAGAGTTATGCCTTGAGGTGCGTACATACATGCAACAGAACATCGTAACGTAACACCGACGCGTATCACTTGCGCGAACTTAATGCCGTCCCAGTTTTTATTTTTGCTTCCCCCCCCTCCCCCCACCACCACCACTAAGCGCTGACAGTAGAGCTTTTTTTTCTTCTTACATTCATCTGCTGTAGTATTTGATTTTGCAGCAATTTCTTGCAGCTTAATTTTTTTCCCCACTTTATTATAATATGTAGGATGCTTGGTATCCTATACAATTTCATTTTCTTGATATAGTTAGATAAAATGTAAAATAGTGTTTTCATTCAACTTCATATTCGCGAACAACTTACTACTACAAGCTGAGACGCTCTGATGTTGCACAGTCCAGTCCATACAGAGAATAGGTGGCGCAACATTTCTTTGAGGCGGCGCCAAAAGACCAACAGTAGACGGGACGCACTGATGTTACTGTGTTGCGTTACGATGTTCTGTTGCATGTGTGTACGCCTTAAGATCATGCGACCACCGAAGCGAGTGAAATTCTACTACCCATATATGATTTTTAGTGGGGCACAATGACTTTCTCCCGCTTTTTACTTTTTCTTGACACTTCGGAGAGAAAGTATTGTGTTCGTCAAAAAATTCAAATTCGAGATTTTGATAAAATAATGTCGACGTTTCATGACCCCCCGAAACAAAAGAAAAAAAGTTGTTTTCACGATGCTGTCTGTCTGTACCTCGGGCTAGGGCCGAAACTATTTTACGGATTGGGCTATAACTTGGTATATGGGGTGTTCTTTGGGTCCTTTCAGGGTTTTTTTGGAATTATATGTCCAACCCTAAAATTAAGGGTAGTTTACTGAAGGGCAAAATAAGAAAAAAAAATCGATTTCATCGAAATTTGCTCTAACGATTTTGGTTAAATTTTATATCTTGACACTATTCATTATTGTAAACAAGATGGCAGTGTTAAATTTATCATTTTTCCGCAACTATTTGAGATACGAACTATTTTAACATTGTAAAGTTGTAGTACTATTAAAGATAAAAATCTTTTATTTGAAATATATTTTTATAAAACCAATAGTTTGAGCTATAATCAAATATACAAGATGTTTCAGTGAAAGCGTGCAAAAATTAAACAGGACTTAGGGGAAGCTCTACCGAACATTTTGAAATAGGGAACGTGTGGTCTGCGAAGCCAGCTAAGGGGGATATGGGCCTAAACGTGTCTAACACTGTTACTGATGCCCGGTTGATTTACGGCTAATCATTACATGTAATTTATTTACATTTAGTTGTAACATTACGTATAGGTAGTACTGTACAGTATACCATATCATTGACAAACCGGAGGAAACCTACCATTTCGTATCTCACAACAGTAAATGACGGCCACCAATCCTAATGCAAGTATGGCATCGGCGTACGAGATTCTACTGCCCCCGTTAAAATATCCCATGCGTGTTGCGAATCACATCACAGGCGACGACAATCCTGGCAACCAATTCCAAGTCTGTGTCCACTGGGGTCTCATACACAAGTGTTTTGAGATATCCCCATACGAAATAGCCTTCAGGCTCTCCCACATTTTTAGGCCCATATCCCCCTTCACAGATCACACGTTCCCTATCTCAAAATGTTCGGTAGAGCATCTCCTATGTCCTGTTTAATTTTTGCACGCTTTCACTGAAACATCCTGTATATACTTTTTAATTCAGGTCCTTGAAAATGAATTGGATTCTTTTGCACTTTGGTGGAAAAAGATGTTTCTCTTTTCTCAATTTTTCTGTAACAGTGTTCCTAGTTCCTAAATACTAGTTCAAGGGGTGTGCCTTGTGACGCGACTCGATAATGCCCATGAAATTTACTATAGGTTCAGTCCCCACTAGTGATGATCTAGACCTCGGCGAGTGTAGGCCTACTGTCGAGGAAAGGCCCAGCTCCCAGAAGGATAGTACAAAAGCAGGCATTGTCACGTGACTCAAGGAACAACTCCCAGCAGCGCTTCGAAGCCGTTAGAGGTAGGGAGAGAGCGACGCCGAGCGCCATCTTGTTAAATGGTGTGACGTCGCAGCTGGCTGTGATGCACAACACTTTTATTCCATCAAGCACCGGACACGGTTTGTGCCCCTTCTCTCTTTAGTGAGTAACCAGTGTATCCGTGAAAAAAAAAGGCGCTAACTTCATCTCGTGGGAAACCACCAGGAAGATTCGAATCGTGGGACATTTCTTATTTTATACGAATACTAATCACTATTTCAATTCGAAAACTGAAGTTTGGTTTCATTAGTAGTGCGTTCACTAAAAAAAGTTACGTCACAAAATTTTTATGAACTGACTATACAAGAAAAAAAACTAGTTCTAAGTTCTGCCGAGAAAAAAATATCACCGCCCTCCATTATTGTATTGACATTTTCATTAGAGGGCTGGTGCAGTTTTAACTACGGGGGAAGGGAAATTAAGGGTTCTTTAGATGAAACCAACAGGAGTTCACTTGCAAAATCTTATTGTGACAAAACCATCCCTAGCTCTTTCAACAGGGATTAAAGCCGAAGCCACCTGCTGCAGAGCCAAGCTGACAACACTGGAAACCAATTTAATAGGGTACCTACTTTTCGTGAAAAGTGTTTTTACCAAACATGTAATAAATCAAATTTGAAATCATGAAAATTGTTTCAAGTACGGAGTAATCCTTCTTACATATGTTTAAGTTCACAAAATAAATCAATGAAGGTATTTATTTATATTCGAAATTACAAATTTTCGAAAAACTCTAAATTTTTAAACAAGATTTGTTCTTACTATGCAAGTGTTTACGTAAATAACGTTTGCAATAAGAATCCATTTTGATTATTAAAGTACTTTTTAATAGCTTTGATAGATTGCATTAACATCGATGTTTCATACATTATTGATTAATTTGTAAGAAGAAAAAGCTTTGGAACGCTTAAGTTCGATAGTGATTTTCGTCATCTACATACCCGAAGCTTTAATAAATGTAGCTATTAAAAAATTGTAGGTTTTATTATTTACTAATACTAATGCATGGAAAGAAATATGTATTAATTTACTGGATAAACATAAAGGTTAGGTGAAAATGTAATACTAAACAGATTATGGAAATAAAATAATTATTTATATATTACTCTTCATAAGAAAAATCTAATGTCACTTGTTATATTAATATTTTTGTTTTTTTGTGATATTTGAAAGTCCAGGTACTTCTATTTTACGTTGTAAATTGGTTATATCTGCGATTTGAATGGAAGAATGCAATAATGGTATTATTATCGTGTAACTTTATTTGATAAACTGTTTTGTTGAAAATGCCTAAAATGGTGTTTAGTTTTGACAAAAAGAAATAAATTTAGAGTGAATATTTTTAAAACATTTAAAAAAAGTAGAAACACTCGTGTAATTTTTTTTATTGAGACTTGTAATATTTTCAAATACTATGAAATAATCTTTAGGATGACATTTATTTTTATTTAAAGATTTTTAAACCCAAAACTAATTGTTTACTAGACTAAATTTCGAAGATTTATTTATAATAATGTAGAGTCTGTACTTATGTACATTACTTAATAGAACGTTACCAGTCGCTTGTCACCAGCAGAGACAGGTTGAGGAATGAAGTCGTATGGGTAAGAATTGGGGCACAGGGTGGGGAATTTTACTAATTTGACCCGGCCCCAGGATAAAGCTATTGATAATGATGACATTATCAATGTTTAAATTGGCACGCAAACACACATATGCTAACAAGAACATGGTTTGTAAGAGGACGAAAAGAGAAAGGATGNGGGGGGGGGGGGGGGGGGGGGGAGGCACACTTAATAAAAATTCTATATTTTCGGGGTAGGAGAGTCAATGCTAGATATATAGGTCCCACTGCTCCCCAACGCAAGTTATTCTACCATAGTTTCATCGCAATATGATGGGAGCACAAAGCCCCAGCAACCAATACGTGGGAATGTTGGCGTTATGGTAAACACAAACTTCGAAAACGTTTGATCTCGGCTCGTTACGGATCACTTCACAACATGAATTCGAATATATATATAAGTTTACACACACACAAACACAAAACACACAAATACTAAGAAAAATGTGGTTGGTAAAAATAAAGTGACGGGTGTTCTTTGCCGTTTCGATTTCAAACATTTTTTATTGGGTTTCTTAAGGCCTGTGAAGCAGAAAAAGTTGTATTATGTTTACGAGGAACATAACATATAAACGAATAATTTAACAGATTATATCGGGCTTGGGTAAAGCTAGTATAATTTTGATATATATATATATATGTTTTAAATAACAATAAGTAAACCATAAGCGGTATTTTGTGCAATCAGGCTATAGATTTATTAAATGTAAGAAACATGTTTTAGTTCATATTTTTCAGTTACACGAGTAATTTACTGACAAAGAAGTAACAGTTTGAGATAAGTAGAATAGTTTGAATAGTTATTTTTAGTTGGTAACTCTTCCTGTTACCTTAATATAATCCAGTATATCTGAACAAAGAACATATTTGAAGAAGATACAGTAAGATTTGTAATATAATGATGCTTTTAATTGTGTGTGAGCACAAACCTTAAGGAATTAATTTCACTATGACTATCGTGATACCTACGCGCTCAGGCTGAATTTGCTCAAGTAGCTTAATAAACTCAATATTCGCAGAAAAAGATCTAAAATAAAAACAGGAGTAAAAGTAAGAATGTTTTAGCTATAGGTTTAATACTCACTCACCGGTAATGTTGGCTACATTGACAGTGAAAGGAATATTTTTATTTCAGTATTTTTGTGAATAATTAAACTAGCTACATAACAATGTTTAATGGAGGTGGTCACTCACAAATCTGGTCCAAGGAATAAAAGGAAGTGAGTGGGAGAGATACAGATAACTTCAAGAACATTCTTAAAATTTTGAAAAAAACACTAGTCCCTCAAATTCAAATCTAGTGACAAAGTGTCATCCTTTCCGATGTATTTGTCAAGATAATATACTCTTGCCCACAAACCTCGTTCACCTGTCTAACACAACTCAATGTAATATTAATTAATACAAAGACAAACACCCCATATATTATCTTTTTCAAGCGGCCAGTTTTGATTATTGATGTTTTTATCTAAGATAAAAGCTATACAAAGTAAAATGTTTTTAAAAAACTAGTATTAAAATGGATAATCTGTCTAAATGTAAGGCAAGAGGCATAGGTTCCAATCTGACTTATTGCAATGAGGCTATTTTGTACACATTGATGTTAGAGCAGGGGTCGGAAACCTACGGCACACGGAACGATTATCAATGGCACGCTGAGCGATTTAAATAAAAATATTATAAAACTTTTATTTTTTAACTAAAACCATTTAAGTGAGTAATAATTTTAATAACAACGTGTTTTATATATAATTAATTCAATTGTTTTGTTTTAAAATTTCAAATTAATGTTTTCAGAACTTAAATTTTACCAAACACATTTATAATTTTTGTATCTATTCAAATATTAAATATTCAAGAAATAGTAGTTATTTAATATATTCGATTTAGAAACATACATGTTGTCACATTTAAATTTTACAAGATCAAGTTAAATTTGTTTTAATAGTTGTACTAATAATTAAATAGTATAAAAATATCAACGATTTGGGTGGGCTTTAGTTGGGTTGGCACGCTAAGCGACTTTGCAATGTTACTTCGGCACAACACCACTAAGAGGTTGCCGACTCCTGTATTAGGGAATACCAAGAAGTCCAATTCCTCTAAATTATACATCGTACTTTGTAGGTAATTATACCTGATTTGTATAGAAACAAAGATAAATAAAAACAAAGATAAAAGGGTTAAGTCAGTAGAAATGTATAATTCCATAATGGTTACAAAATAAAAGTAAAACTATTGATTTAATGTCGTTAATATGAATTTTAAAATTTTAAGATATAAAAGCTAGACCTAAAATGGTCCTAATATACATGATTAAATTTTCAATCAATGCTAAAGTTAAATGTTTTTTCCTAGCTAACCATTTATTTTCAAGTCCAAACATTATAATATGGTCCAGTAGGTTTTATTTAGAACATTAAATGGTGTTTAGCAGTGAAATCCCTTAAAAGCTGATTGATTGGTGAACGCTACTTTATTTCCTGACTGTACTTGGCTCTTTCACTTCTGGTAAAAGCTAGTGCACATATATACATAACGACGGGGAAAGAAGGACGAGTGGAGTAAGGGTGGGAGGTTATCTCCATTCACACTACTATTGAATAATATTTGCCTTGCGAAGCAACAGTTTCGCTCCATGTACAAAACAACACACGTAGTGCGTTCCTCCATGACCAAAAACTATTTGTTCGGCAAGCACGGATTACATACTCGGGCAGTAATGAAATTTCCCCGGGTGATGAAAACACAGGGTATTTATCTCTGGTCTATATTGCGGCCAGAGTAGCCCCAGAACTAATACCCAAACACCAAGTAATTAGGAGTATACATCGCCGGTAAGATAGAGGGAGAGAGAAGATGGACTTTCTAGTTGAGCCAAATCAGGAAACTGGAATGTTCACCCTCGTGAATTATGTCGGAGTAATAATTTACACCAGCAAGAGTTAGATACAATTTACCGTATCCTCAAAAGTAAGACAGTTCACGTTTAAAGTCATTGAAATTTAGCGAATTACTCTACCCTTTTATACAACCTTTAAAATAAAAATAAAATTTAATGTTTTTAATTCTATAGGGACATAGCCTTCATTTTGACGTGAGCCTTTTTTTAAAAATTACAAACTACATCTTAGATAAAGAGATATTTCTGAATTTAAGTAACACGTCTCAGTTCTTCGGTAGACGGCCCCTTTGATGTAATATTTTATAATGAGCAATAATTTAAATCGTATGCTGAACGAAATTAAAAACAGAAAGTCAAATTCCGGTCGCAGTGGTGAAAGAACACTTTATTTTAACAGTAGGTAATTTTTTTAAAAAAAAACACGAAAAACGGCCGGCCATGGCTGGTTGTTTGTTTCAAGTGGAAGCGGGGTGTCCGTCGCTCGATACAATGGGTGGCCCTTCATAGAGCGCGCGCCCTATAATACAGAGTGCCACGCCCTTCCACCGCGCTAACCCACACAAGTCTCACAGGAGGAGAGGTCAACGGACACGGCACGGTTAACTACTATTACCTCCTGTAAACCATCGCACAGGGCCTCCTCGTGTAAATAACTGACGGGGGCCTTACCGCACGGTTAGCACACCTCTCCTTCACCCGAGGACACAGACAAGGACGTAACCATTCGGGTTATAAGCGTATGTATAAAATTACTCTTAATGTGTTAGGGATAAGGGAGATTGAATTTAGAGGACGTGTAGTCACATTTGCGTGGAGGAAGGGGTGGTAAACCATTTATGAAAACCCACTCTCCGTACATCCGACCGGAATTCGAGCCCCGATCTTCACGTAATCGGCAGTCTAGTCTATTGCAAGAGAGACAAGTTGGATAAATCGACCACCACCGCTACGGGTTGCCATTGTATGAATGTAATTTTAAACCCTATTTTCAGGTAAACAGTGGTGCATTTCCTCTTGTTTACTTAAAGCATTGATCGCTTTAGACTAAAACATCATCTACAAAAAACCAAAAAGCTACAGGTGAGTGGTTGACAAGTATAACTCTGATTTAATAAGCTGGGGTTCTATCTCAACATGATGCAATGGTGTTGTTGATACTTCTATCCTAAGTATCGAAAATACTAATAATACAATTAAATAATGCTTTAACTATAGTGCACCAATTTGTGGTATGATAACAAGCTAGAGGTTGTTCTGACCAAAGTTTTAATACATCAGTATATGACAATCCATGTATTATTGTTCACATGAAGTGGTCACACATGTGATAAAATGTCTATCAATAACACAAGGAAATAAATTTTGAAACTATATTGATGAACATCAATAGAAGCTACAGTTAGATTGTTCATAGCAACAACCTTATTTGACAATTAGATCTACTTTCATAGATTCATACATTAAGTCATGTTATCTACATCTGTCAATTTTGATATATAATAGAATTACCAATAAAAGAACATTACTATTACAGTGACAGGTTATCATCGTTGAATTCAACAATTATGTAAGTAGGTACTGTATTTTATACAAGTTTCTTCCTACCAAAATCCTAAATACATGTGTGAAATAAGAGCCCCTGTCAATTATAGATAATGCAAACCGCCATACAGTTCTGTAATACAAATTGGCTACAGGAATATTTCACGGCGTTATGCCCAGCAAATGCCATACTTTAGTAAAATAAAATCGTCTCCCTTATTATTATAAAAATTACTAAAACAAGACCACAAGACATGTACACGTGGGTATTAGGTTTCAAAAGAAGTTGTATGGTTTGTATAAAAAAAATCAGAGTGGTTTCTAGTGTCAATTTATATTACTATTATTACTATTATTATTAGCCTCGCGTCTTGCTACCCATTCAGGTTATACGTACGTCAATTTAATATATGTATATATATATATATATATAT
>CABFWB010005329.1:17733-34828 GCA_902151455.1 Timema bartmani | reverse complement strand
CCAAAATTTCCAAAACTAAGAAATAACTATAAGTGTAGTAGAAAAGTGAAATTTGGCAAGCAGTCAAAGGAATCACTCCAAATAATAATATAAACGTCTGAAAATTAAAAACTTTTAAATGGAACCCCGGGAAATATGGGAAGTGTGCATACAATTTTTTTTAAGTGTGGTAATTTTTTTTATTTGCAGTCAGGAAGGACAGCGCCAAATAACAAAATAACTTTTAAAAGTGATATTTCTAAAAGGTAGTTAGAAAAAAAAAGGTGTGGCGGGGTAGGAGAATAGGATAGAGGCTTAAAATTTCTGAAACTAATAAAAAACCTATTCCTGAGTAAAATAGAAAACTAAAATTCGGAAGGAAAGTAACTAAATCAATATAAAAAAACATAATTACTATTTTCAATGTTAAATTTAAATAGTAGCTCGGGAGAGAGAGGAAGAAAAAATGTGTAGGAGGTGGGGGTTATATTTTCAAAATTGATTTATTAATTACTTATTTGTGTGGTAGAGAATAGTAATTTATTAAGCAGACACAAGGACAACTCCAAGTATAAGTAGAGTCTGAAAATTGTAATTTTTAAAATGTAACTCCGGTAAATGAGGAGTGGGGTGTTATCGTAAATGAAGAAATTTTTAACAGGAAGAAAATTAAAATTTGGCTGACAGAGAGAAAAATCCATTCAACCAAATGACTCTTAAAATTTAAAACAGCTCAAAGTGAGCTTAAAAAAAGGAGGGGAGGGGGCGGGGCCGGAGATGATTAAAAATTTACAAAACTAAGATAAAGATCTGTCAGTTTCATAGAAAACTGAAATTCGGCAGGCAGGTAAAGATACCAATCCAAATAGCTATAAAATTCTAAAAATTTTAATTTAGGACTCCAAAAATTAAGGGGAAGTGGGTATACATTTTTTTAGCAGTTGTAGAAAATTTGAATTGTGCAGGGAAGTAAAAGTGCAGCTGCGATAAGCAAATAAAACTTAAAATTTTAAGTTTATAATTGGGAGTTAGATAAATGGTTGGTAAGGCGGGCATTTGAATATTACAAAACTAATAAACAAAACTACTATTCTGTGGGGTATAAAACCCAAATTTTGCAAGAAAGTATAGGGATCACTCCAAATAATGATAAAAGTCTTAGATTTTTAAAATGTAAAGTTGGACTCAATGAAATAGGAAGAGGGGGAGAGAACATGAATAATAAGTTTAAATAAAAGATGAGGTAGAAAATTTAAATTTGTTAGAAATGTGGAGCGATTAGGTACTTCAAATAACCAAATACATTTTATATTTCTAAAAGGAGACTGATAAAATGTTTTTTTTTAATTCCAAAACTAAAAAAACACAGTAATGGAAGATTTCCATTTGTCAGGGGAATATAAGGACCACCTTAAACAGCCATAAAAGTCTAAAACTTCTGAAATTTCTAAAATTGGGGAGGGCGGGTCCCCTCAAAATTTATAAAGCTAATATATAAATGTGACATGTAAGTAAATAGACCTTCCCAGATAGCCGAACGACGTTTGAACATATGATATTTAAAAAATTAAGCCCAGAAAATGGAAGAGCTTAAAATGTTTATAAATAATATAGAACACTATTTTAGATGTGGCTCCAAGTTAAATTTGGCACATAAAGAACCATAAAATATAACCTGATAAATCTTAAAATCTCAAAATGGGAATGTATATATATAGTTTGACCCGTTCTTTTCCGGAAAACCGGATCAAAATAAATCAACATCTGGCTGCCATCATTTTTATAGGTCCTCTGGGTACAATCCTGATATAACCATTGCATTCACAAACCAGTTATGGCAATTAATAAATTAAAGTAAATAAAATAAAATATTTTAATAAAAATATTACTTATTAATTACACAAACAGAATGCACAAACGAGGGCAAACCATTAACTCCTCAATCTCTCTCTCTATATATACACACACACACACATCTATATATATATATATGTTATATAGTTGTTAATGTGTGTGTGTGTGTGTGTGTGTGTAGAAAGAGAGAGAGAGAGATTGAGTTGTTAATGGTTTCCCCTCGTTTGTGCATTCTGTTTGTGTAATTAATAAATAATATTTTGATTAAAAGATTTGATTTATTTTAATTTATTAATTGCCATGCTATATATATAAAGAGAGAGAGAAAGAGAGAGAGAGAGGACAGTTGCGTCACAAAGTTGAAGAGAAACAGCTGCACAACGGTCACAAAATCGACATGATGGCTTCCTTCTATCTTTTTACATTTGTGCACCTCATTTATTTTTAGTAAAAACATGCTGTATTTTCTTTTTTTTCTCTCCCCTCCCCACATTGGCGCTAGCGTGTTTCGGCAACTAATGTATAGTGTGGGTTCATAGGGGAGCAGGCGTGCTTTGTACACATACTGCGGACTTTGATTTCCCTCGTCGCCCGTCCACAATTCTGTCAATTCTGACCCACATTTGGGGAATTGAGGAAAACCTCAACATAACGACAAAGAAAAAGCTGGAGTTCAATACATTATATTACTTCGTACAGACCAATCATTAACGCGTCATCATACAGGCAGCACCGAGTAAAAAAACCACTAGTTTCCGTCAGTTATTTGTTACCGTGCCATATCGAATATAAAGCGGAGCATTAGTTTTACTAATAGAATGCTCTGTTGCGAATAAAGCATTAAAAAAATACAAAATAACTTAAGGAATTAAGATGATGTGGCGGGTGAGTTAAAAAAAATTGTAACTCTATTCACCTTGAGAAATGTAAAACCACTGAACCTTAAATGTAATCTGTTTGAATTAGGTCCAGGCCTCATTAGTCAAGGCGGGTTAGTAGGCGGGTTATGCCGATAGAAAGTATCCAATTGGTTTGTTGTTTTTATAAACACAGGTTTGATACGCTTTTATAAATTTTGAAATCCCCTGACTTCTCCAAATTGTATTATTAAAATAAAGTATTCAAAAAATAAACTAAAAAATCACAGTCTCTTAACTACAAATCTGACCCACTTCAGTTGTTGAATGGTCTAAGGAGTCACTTTTGCGAACATATTGGAGTTCCGTTGACGGCGTGATCGCGGTTCAAATTCTAGTCAAATGTAATGAGAGTGTTTTTCTCCTAAAAGTTTTCTCACTACTCAACGCAAATACTGATATATTTCCTAGAAATTCTACCAAACCATCTCTACTCCATTTGCGTGATTAGTATAGGTGCGTATAAACAGAAATGGTAGTGAAACGCAGTGAAAAAATATCCTACAAACATAGGTCTAAAAAGGTGGACTGGATGTAGCTAGCCCAAGATAAGGATAAATGGCGTACTTTTGTGGCAATGAACTCTTGAGCTTCTAATACTATAGAGTAAATATATATATATATATATATATATATATATATAAAAACGCTATTTGTAGCACTAAACTGAACCTGAAAGAAATAGGATGTAAGACTAAATGGAACTAGCTCAAGATTGGAATAGGTGATGTACTTTCGTAAGTGCAGAGTTCCTAATGCCATAGAGTAAGTGTGTGTGTAGATTATGTATGTACATAATCTACACACACACACCCACACACACACACTTACTCTATGGCATTAGGAACTCTGCACTGAGTAAGTGTGTGTGTGTGTGTAGATTATGTATGTACATAATCTACACACACACACACACACACACACACACACACACACTTACTCTGCACTTACGAAAGTACGTCAGCTATTCCTATCTTGAGCTAGTTCCATCCAGTCTTACATCCTATCTCTTTCAGGTTCAGTTTAATGTTACAAATAGCGGTTTTTTAGAAGTTCTTTATTCAAAATTACACGATCATGTATAGCTTTGTAGTTTGTTTTTTGTTTTATTTATGTGTTTACAATAATCTAGATAGTTTCGAGTTGAACGAGACCGGGGTCATTTAAAACCATCGAAAACTCGAATTAAAAAGAAAACCCAGAAAAAAATGTGCATGTTTTCAGTGTAAGAAGTACTAAATAAAGATTTTTAAATTAAGTAATACAAAAATAATTCCATAAATATAAATATGTAGGCCTATAAGTATTATTAAAACAAGGAAAAAATGTTTCATTTTTAAAAACAATTACTTGTGAGCGTTGTTTAACAGCGGACTATCGAGACTCTACTGTAAATAACTTTAACGTAATTACAATAAGAGGTGGAAAGCGTTTGTAAATCTGAACTTGCCCAAGACCAACACGTCTAAAACATTTACAATGCTCTCTCAATCAAGCTAAGTGAATCGCGAAGGTTTTGTTTGAAAAACACGGGAACGTCCATTCCCGGTGAATGTTCACTCTTGTGTGGATAGTTTCAGCTATTAAAGTGGCAGTAAATTTCCAAGTTAAATCGTTTGACTGGCGCGAACCAACTCACGGACAGGTGGTCTACCCTGAGGATTCACGTGCGTTCCTCAGGGGAGAATCACTCAATATAAAAAAGCAACCCTTCACCATAAATTCCTCAATTAAAGAAAGACATTGGTATGAGGGAGGGGGGTGGGGGCTCATGTGACAATGGAAGCACTGTCGGGCGGCTGCCAAAACTTAATGAATTTACGGTCTCCAGAGTTTCTGGGCCTAGCGAGAATGACGTCAACAAGTTAAAAAAAAAAAGAAGAGGTGATAGGGTTGAGAGGGGAGGGTATGGGGACAGCGCGCGTGACGCCGGTAAATGAATCCTGGTAAACCCCGGGAGGATTTGCCGTGGTCGACGTGAGAGGACTCGCGGGTGTCTTTCCCCCGGACGCGCGATTGATGATAGACGCCTCGCGCCGGTTGACGAGCAAAAGAGAGGTAGGAGTCTGGACGAATATCCCCTCCAAAACCAGTCTTGGAAACAAACCTGTGGCTGGTTCTTTCGATGAACTCACGTGATTTAAGATGATTTAGATAAAAAGGATATCTTCAAAACTTAACCAAAATGAACAGGTGTAAATTTTGTCACCATCTTATAGTTTTCAGGAAGGCATTCTCAAAAAAATATTATGGTGTAGTTAGGGGTTTTTGGAATTGTAATATGTTAGTTTCTTCTGTAGATTAATTATTATTTTTTACTTAAAAATTCTAGAGTCCAATTTTCTATTAGAAAAATACTATATCTACTTTTACGTATTCATACAGTCATATTGTGATTGATGTTGTCACTTTAGATAGAAAATATTAATACCTATATAAAAACATTAATATTAATGTAAAATTGTAACAGTGTTGACGGCAAAAAAATATTTATTTACTAAACGATTCTTTCTGCCAGAATTTGACTATGGTGTAACATTGTGTTACAATATACTGCCCACCCACATGTTAACCTTCACGCCTAGCCTCTCTATTCAATTCATACTACCCACTTCACGACTAATAATCTTTCGGCAATGGTATTCTTTCTTAGTGTATTTCACAGTAATCTCTATCTATAGCAAGAATAATATTAAACCACATAATATAAAGATAAACTCCCTGCAACAAAAAAATGGTTCATGCACTTAACTTTGGTATCTTCTGGCTAGAGCTACCTCCACGTCGGGCCTACACCCATCGCATCCTAGTTTGACGACAGGGCCGAGCAAGCTATCGTGAACCAGCAGCATATGTTGTGACCGCCCTGGTCGAAGTTGTACAGAGACGCGCCGGCCAAGTTTTTCACTGAGCAGTGGACGGCGGCTATCCAGGTCTCTGGCGGACGATTAACACCAAAACACTGTCTGGCTGAAAGCGCGTCGATGGAAAAGGTCTAACGGGCCGACGTAAACAACGGGCGTTCGTGATCTTCTATTAGCTACAAGGTGGCTTAAGTGACGTCATCGACCAAGTGTTCAAATTTCCTACCAGCCTTCCATAGCAACGAGTCCCCTATATATGTATATATATATATATATATCAAAGTATCCATATACAAAGTTGACTATTTGATTTCGACGCAACAAGGAAGGTGCTCTCTGGCACTCGGACAGTATCTGCACAAACTATTTATCATGATTGTCTAGGAACTCTAACTATGGCTTATTTGTATTAGGACTTTAAATTTCTATAAATATTTTATATTTTCTAGCTTAGCCGTGCAATCTTTTCTGACTTAAGGGTTCTTTAATTTGAAACAAACTATAGATATGAATCACTTAAGTAATTTCAGTGGCCGCTTCGGCGCTAGCGTCTGCCATGTCGCTCAGAATTTGAGATAGCCATAATTTCTCATATATTAGTTGTTAGGCATATTAGAACTTATTAATCCTGATGCTGGGGCTATCTGTGAGTGTTATGTCGCTCATATTTTGATTTAATCACGTAATGGATGTTAAGGTGTCATATTAGAACTAATGCGGCATATCTGTAGCTGTATATTAACTTTATACTGATGTGTTTTAGAACACTGTATTAATTTTCCAAAATTGTTAGCTTAGGATGACAAGATTCATATCTATACATTGCTTGGTTTTTTTTATATCTCTATTTATTAGCCCATAGTGACTTAGTCTACGTCTCCCCACAATGGGTCGACATCCAATAGTTCCGCGAGAGTTTAACTTTAGCCAAACTCTCGTGCCGTTTAAAGAGGCAGCCTATTATTTATTTTATTAATTATTTATTTCATTAATATGGATTTGATTATGAATTGTACCCTTTAATGTATAAGTTTAAGGGGTAGAACAAAAAAGTTTAATTACAGCCCATTTGGTTCCTAATTTTATCACTGCTTATATGTCTTGCAGCGTATGTATATTTATTGACTGCAAGTTCCAATTTAAATATTAGGGTTGACCTGTCTCTCATGGTTAGCCCGGTTGATTATGAGAATTGTCAGATGTAGGGCAACTAAGTTCTATATGTTTTGCTCGTAGCTTGTCTTTTCTATCATGCTATAAATCACCACCATTTGTTATTAAGAACAAAGAGACCGTGTAAATTATTATTATTGTTATTGTTGTCAAATAAATTATCAATATTGTTATCATAATCAGAACTATTCTTAACCTATTTTCATGCCCCAAAGTATCCTGTCACCAACCTTTTAATTCTTCCTAGGTCAGGGGAGTGAGGTAGTTGTGTGCCTGGGTACAATGGATCCCTACTTATGGGAACAAAAAAATCACTTAACGCTTAAAAACAGTATGTTGTTCGAAAGACACTATGCTAGTCTTTCACATCTGGCATACTGATTATAGGTTCACCTTGAAACTTCAAGCAGTGTGCCACTATAATCCCATTTCAAAATTCAGGGTACAAATTAAATTATGAATGAGCACAAACTATTAAGCTCAAAACAAGTTTTTTTTTAAATCGCGACCCATCTGAGCTATTCATGTATTCATATTGAAAGGATAGAGATGAAAAAGGTATAAATTATAGGTTGGAGACTATTTAGGGAAAAATAAAATCATCAGTAAAACCGGCCGGGATTCAAGCCCCAATCTTCCACCAAATTACGAGCCCAATGTTCAATGCAGGTGTCCACCGATACTTTATTATCACAATATTAAGGTGGGAATGAAGAGGAGGCAAGAAAAGGTAAGTGTTTTTGCAGATTTTATATCGAAACTTTTTTTGGTCAAAATAAATTAAATACTGCTCCAAGAGGAACAAAGAGTTTAATTTTCATTACATGGTGATATCAATATTTGTTGAATATCTGTCATGAGCATATTAGCATTTGATGAGAAACTTTTTAAACGAAGAGAAAAAGTTATCATTATGTTTCAGGACAACCTTGATGGATATTAAATAACTTTTGAAGTAACCATCTGAAGAAAATTAAACTCTCTGTTTCTAGCGGGAAATTATTTAATTCAATATGACAGAATAAATGTTTTGCTATAAGAAAAAAATACAACAACAAACACCTTTTCTCACGTTTACTACACTCCCACCTTAAACCACGCAACATCTTAAGATCTTTTGTTAAGTCGCGGATTTATATAAAACAATCCCTTATTTTTCTCTAACAATTTGAAAAGCCGTTAAAGCGAATGTTTTGTTTCGGTGTACTTGTGTCCGACCCGTTACGTAGTGAATACTAGCCCAGATGTAGGCTACTGCACAATAGCAGATGTCCGTCCATGCCATGCAAGCGACATATGTCCAGCCGTATGTTCTCCAGCGAGGAAAGCAGGTGGCAGGTCACCAGATGCCATCTATCTGTTATAGAGGGGAAGGGTGAGAGTTGAAACTGTCGATAAGTCGGTTCAGATCCAGTCAGTAATTCCCGAGCGCTGGGGGAGGGATTACCTGATATAAGGGAGAACAAGACCCCACCCCCACAGCCACGTTCCAATAAAGACGCCTTAACTCCAAACACTAGAGAGTCATCTCTGGTCCAATTTTACAAGGAAGTGCTTTTAAAAAATACAAATATATTTTAGGCTTAGAGTGAGAACATTGTGATATATTATTTGTGTTATTTTATAGGTACTTTATTCATAATATATATTAATAGTGACAGAAGAAGATCACAGGACATTAACGTATGCATGCGTGAATGAAGATCTAGTGTTTTTTTGTTTTGTTTTTTGCTCTCAATGTCCATGAAAATTGGACTTTAAAAGAATTGAGACTTTCTCCCTTTGCGTGGCCTGTGAACAAAACCAGAGGACGGAAATAGATACGGATTTACGTATATGGGGGCCTCGGGGCGGTGTGTAGTGGGGGGGGCATTAATCCATGTATTGTTTTACTACCTGTTCAGATTATACGCATATATATTAACTACGCTAATGAGTTTAAAATGAGAACGTTTGAATTTAAATTAAGTGTACGCGCATTTGTGGGGAAAACCATTAAGGAAAAAACACCCTCAATACACCCGACCGGGATTCGAGCGCCAATCTCCGCGTCAACGGCAGTCTAGACTATTGCATGAGTGACCGCTTATACCATACGGTCGCCGAAGCAAGTCCATGTAAATTATTACAACATAGCGTGTCTCAGGAAAGGTAAAAATTAAGTAAATGTTTAATTTTACATGAATGTAATAATTACAAAGTAAAATAAAATAGGCTGCATATTGACTTAATGAAAACTTTTATCATTATTTGCAGCAAACATGTAAATAATGTCTTTTAAGTCCATTTCATTAAGTATATTACTTGCCATTCTGAGTAAGGTATGTTTGTTAGACGATCTTGATTCGTGATTGTACGAAGCCGGGGTTTTTTAAACTTCATTTTTGAATATGACCTTTCCCCATTATAGTTCGACACCGTAAATGCTAGTATATTCTTAAAAGTATTTCAACATTGGAAAATGTTGCTCACTAAGGATATCATAGAAGATCATTTACTTTGAAAGAGTATTTATAGTTTTCTTTAATGTCCACCACTAGTGCTGCAAACTGTATTAGTATTAGTTCATTCCTTAAGGATGGTTTGAGGATATTTTTGTATTCAGTAACCAAGTTGGTACACTGACGGCGGAACCACGGGAGCAGAAAGCACCAACACAAGAAAGAATCCTCCCCCCTCCCCCTGGAAAGTTTGGCATCCCTTAGCTAAATTTCAAATTATATGAAATTATCGAATATTAATCTGAAAGATGCTCTTATCTCAAACTCCAAATGACGTCTAGATGCACTCAATTTTCAAAAATATGACAGAGAAGATCACGTTAAATAGCTTCTAGAGGCATCTGTCAAAAAAATCAGGCGATGAGAATTCTAATTAGTTTCTAGGGTCATCTAAAGTTCAAATATTTCTAAGGTAAGACCACTCCAAATAGCTTATCTATTCGTGTCATTTTGAGAAATATTCACGCGGGGACCACCCCGAATAGTTTCTGAACGCAATGAATCTCCAAATATTTGTCGGTGGAATATCCCTTCAAATATCTTATTGACACATCTAATTTAAAAAAAGTAGATAATTATTCGAAATAGCATCTAAGAAGAGCCCATTTGAAAATATTGCCGGGCGAAGACCACTTCAAATAGATTCTAGAAGTATCTAGTTTACGAGAAAAATTCAAACAGGTTGCTAACGAACTAGCATCTAGAAGCACCCGAATTAAAATAAAACCTGGGCGAGAAATATTTAAAATAGCTTCTAGAAGCCTCAAAATTTTCAAAAATTTCTTAAGGACTACTTCAAAATAGCTTCTATGGAGCATAGACATTTCAATACAATTCGGAGGGAGAACTTCTCAAAATAGCTTTAAAAAGAGTCCTTCTCCCCCCTCAAGACGTATCTCACATCTTCTGATATTCTCAAATACGAAGCTGAAAGACTTGATCAAACTGATAACTTTTAAAGGCATTCAATTTTCAAAAATATCCAGGTGAAGTATATTTCAAATAGTATCTAAGGACGTACAATTTGTTTTTAACTTCTTGAGAAGACTACTTCAAACAGCTTATAGCTGCATCTAACTGTCAGAAAATATCAAGGGGAGGGTCACTAATAGCTTAGAGGAGCATGTTAATTTTTAAAAAAATTATGGGAGGATCACTTTAAATAGTAGATTGTAGAGGCATACAATTTCTAAAAAATTGCTGAGGGAGGAACAGTCTAAATTTCTTCTGCAAGCATCCAAATTAAAAAAAAAACGTGGGCGAAAATATTTAAAATAGTTTATAAAAATAAAATAATTTTTAAAAATTGGGATGGAGGACTATTCCAAATAGCTTCTAGCTGAGCATAACAGTTGGGCCACGAGACCCCTTTTCTCAAAAGTGTATACCTTAGTTTGGCCACGATCACTAGCCAGGAGTTTTGTTTCTTTTGCTTGGCCTTCCCTACACAAATAAGATTCCGCCGCCACTGGATTGGTAGCTGTAGATAATATTTAGAATAGACAATTAAAATTGTTATATTTCTTGTGAGGGATGATAGGGGCCCGGGTTCAATAGCCCCCCCCCCTTTAAATCTGGCAATGAGATACAGACACGTGGGAGTTATATGTATCTTGTTGATCAAATAAAGTTTAAACAAATCAATTGATGCTCAGTACGCTGATAGATGATTGTAAGAAACGTAACAGGAATTCATTTCATTTTAAAGTCACCTATTGGAGAGCTGATAAGTTCTGCAGACGTACAAATATCCCCCAATATTTAATGTATGTAAGAGTAGAATCTTAAAAGTTCAAAGTACCGTAAAGTTTGAGGTAGGGCACTTACTTTTATACAGGATGAACGATGAGTGGCTACGCGGTAAAACAATAGTCACAAGTTATATATATATATATAAAGATATAAAGCCCTTTATAATTTTTTTGAATACCAATAATATGTACGTGTATATATTTATGAAATTATTTATATTTTATTTAATTTAAAAGTATATATTATATATTTTTTGTATTTAAAAACAGTACATGCTTATAATTCAAACGGGTAATAAATCACAATGCCAAAAGTTTTAATTTTTTACGATTATTCCGTGTAATTCGAGTTTTCAGTATTTCGAGATGGCCCAGTCGAACTATCGAGACAATACTGTATTTTAAAATATGACTTGTATCAAAATGGAGGCTAAAGGCACGAACAAATTTCTTCTTTAACAATAACTATCTTAAATTTTGATGTAGGCTTACAAATTAAAAATATATAGGTTGTAAAATTAGAATTAGCTAATTAACAACTTGCAAATTGTCAGAATTCCAAGATTAAGGTAAAGAGATTAGGAAATTAAATCAAAATTTTTGTTTACATATCCTGCGATTTGTTATGTTCAAGTCAGACCATTCAGACGTTGGAGCGTTCTTACTGGCGTTGTGAAGTGTCAAAGCTGCCGTTCCTACAATAAATTAAAATTTAACATAACGCCAATTATTGCCGCTTTGATAAGTCCAGTTTTAAAATAACAATAGTGAATCAGATTTCTCTATACCCTATACCGATGAGCACGCAGATAGAGGCGTCAGTCGCCAATTTTGGTCTGCCGATGACAGGTAGGTCGGGGATCAAATTCCGGCCGGAAATGTTGGAGATATTTTTCTAAATGCTTTCCTAATCTCTATCCATAAAAATGCGGGCGCATTTCCTCAAAATTATACATTCTTTATCCATGAAATTAGTGTAAATATACGTTTATTTCAGATAAGTAGTTAAACACGGTGCACAATAGTCTACTGTAATTTTCTTTTAGCAAAAAGCAAAATGTTTCTATTTTTATTTCTTTATCAGTGGTTGAATAAAAAGAATAAATAATCTTAATTTATAATTAAACGCAAGATGTCGTTCCTCTTGATGCAAATATGATAACTACTACATAAGAAACTACCATGACCGCTTTGAATTACTGAGCAAACGAGCTTCGCCTCTAACTTCCTCGTAAGGGAAGTTACTCTATTACAGTGGTTAAAATTAGCTCTTTTTGTATTAAAAAAAAATTATAGCGTTTTACGTTAAAATTTTGCAGCGGGCCAACGAATAATCAAACGACGGCGAGAAACACGGAATGGTTAGGAATTATGTTTTATAATTTAATTTGATATTCAAATAAGGGAGTGATATTCATCAAGCAAGCTCGGGCAATATTCTCTCAAAACGTTTCGCTTTGGGAGGTCGGCCGGTGTACGGCATACGAACGACCAGGCGTCATGCGATGCGCGCTGAAAGTGCAGTCCAGTCACGAAGAGGACCAGAACCCAGAGAGAGGGTGTGCTTAGAGAACGGAACGAAAAATATCATGAAATGACACTTAGTTGACTGCTTGTTAGAGTTATAATGGCTGGCGCCTGGATTAAAAAGAAACATTGAAAGTTAATTTATTGTTCATTGTCAGTATTGATTTTGTTAAATAATTTTTGGCCCCATCAGTACCTCAAAAATAGAATAAAAACACAAGAAGAGTGAATGTTTTTATGATTTGGGTATTTCCGTACACTTTTCTAAACTAAGCGTTTTATCATCACACGACCTATCAACTAATTAAACCCTGATTTTGGTTGGAAGAACAGTAGAAAAAATTCAAAAATATTTCTTTGCGGCCAATATTTCAAACATTTATCTATTCTATTTATGTTATTTTGTAGGTATTAATAATATATATTAAAAATGAAAGGTGCAAATCACATTACTTGACGTACGAAGATATTAAAATTGTTTTGTAACTTAAGTAACTAACTTCTACTGTTCTACCAACCAAAATCATACTATAGCACAGCACACCTAACACTAACAACAAAACGTATACCACATGTGTAATGAGACGTACACACTAAATTAATTTAGGGCTCAGCTGTGGTCGGCCTTCCCACTATGTTATGGGGACGGGAGATGAACTAGAGGTCACGCGGTAGGGCAGCAGGCCCCCAAGAGACAGAATAATGGTGACAGGAGTTTTAGGTTAGAATCTCAGCCGGGTGTACCGGTGGGCGATTTTACACATATGATTTATCCTTATGGTTTTCCTATACTTTCTTCATCCTCAAGCGGGTTTCTCTAAGCCCCCTTCCACATACATAGCTAGACCTTAAATTAGAGGTCTCTTAACTGTGGGTCGCGACCCCTCAACGGGCCGCGAAAAAGATTCTAGGGGTCAAAACAAACGTTGACAGACCATTTCCAATCACGTATTTGTGAGTCAGCATTCTCAACATTGGTTGTAGTAAAAATGAAATACCAATATCCAATATTAGGCCAGTACTGGAATAATTATGTCAAAATAAGCAAGCTCATCCTTCTGATAATTTTGTATGCTTATTATTAGCAGTAGTAATTACCTATAGTAATATTAACATTTTTATCTATGTAGAATGTAAATTTTGTAAATTATATAAATGTTACTAATCATATTGAATATATTTTCATGCATGATCGTTTATGCAAAGTAAATAAATATATATTTCTATATCTAATTTCACACCAAACTGCTCAAAAAATTACACTAGAGTACAAAAAATTTAATTTAATCATCATTACTGCACGGGGTCGCTAGTAATTTTACCTTAGATTAAGCCGCTAATTATCCTTGTTCTGCAAGTTTTTTTTAATGATACGTGTTGATGATACTTACTTTATGGTATTAGGAACACGAAAGTTCATCGCCGCACTTATAAAAGTATGTCCCCTATGTTGAGCTAGTTCTATCCAGTCCACCTCATTACATCTTATCGTTATTAAGTCCATTCTAATGTTTTCCTCCCATCTGTGTGTAGTTATTCCCAATGTTCTCTTCCCATTGGGTTTACCGGTCAATACCCTGAACACGGTTCTAGATTACCCGCTGTGTAGTTAAATTGAATGGTTAGATTGGTGCTATTTGTAGTATTACCAATGAGAAAAATAAATTATGAAATATGCTCAAAAATTAAAGAAAGCATTTGTTTGTTTATTTGTCCACCATTAAATTTGATTGAACATTGTTCAGATCCCACATTAATCTAAAAAAAAAAATTACCTCCAAATAAAGACTTTTTCTCAACCAGATGAATATTTGGAGGAATATTTTAAATATTTTCCTCTTTCGCTAACTGAAAAAAGTTGATCAGTATTTTAATTTTCAAAAAAATACACCTATAATATTGTTCAATATTAAACGAAGTTTAATTAAAGGTCGCATTCTACACTCACCTTCACGTGAAAGAGTTTCATTACAATTTGTGTCTGTCAGGACTGTGGTTTGAAAAAATGGTACGGTGGATTTTTTTAACACAGCTCAATGCCACATAAGATTAATTTTTTACTGTCGAATTGTTTTATAAGGCCTATGTTTTTTTAACAAAAATAGTATTATTAGTGAACATAGGAGAAGTGGAGGAGAGATATGGAATGAATAACTTAATACTATAACTTCACGAATAGAGTGTAATTTAATAAATTTAGGGAGTTTAGCTCGAATCAGACATCACAACGCGATGTAGATTTCTATAATCTTCATTAGAAAACAATGGAAGTGAAACCAACGGAACCATTTTACCATATTAGAAACAAACTATTTTATTTATTGTCACTGTTGTCACTTCAATGCGATTATGACTCACCCGTAATCGTAATCGTAATCGTAATCGTGTGTATAATATCCCGGTTAATTGGCCGAGAAATGGGTATTTGTAAAACGTAAGTTTTAAATGGCACTGTTAACTAAAATTAATACTAATCAAATTATTAAGGAGAGTATGATTAAAATGAGTGTAATATAATATAATGATAAGTAATATATATTTTTAAAATCGAACATCTCAAATGTTTATCAAACATAAACAATATTCAAACCCATAATGCAGCTTGTTCCGAGTCACCTCAGGGACTCGTTAACATTCTGGACCAGCGATATAGAACCAAGATTCAATGGATATAAAGGCGAGAGAAACGTTAACAAGCACGAATATTGCGACAAGTCTCAGGGGCCAGACGGTCACTCACGGCACCTGAGGTGTGACGGACACACACACACACACACACGTGTGTGCATTGGTCCAAATATAATGGACGAATTGAATTACGAGTGGAGGGCGGACGAAGTGTAGGCATAACGCGATGCAAGTGTGCCTGTAAATTACTTGCATTAGAACGCGTAGGGGAGAAGGGAATAGTAATGGAGATTGATCCCGCCGACACGAATATTAGTGTCGCAGTGGCGGCGATCGGGCGGTAGAAAAGGAATGAGGGTATTTGTAAAGGGAGGGGGGGGGGAGGGTTGGAATCGAAGGGAGGGCAATTAGTACCCATAACCTCACTCTCCTCCTCGCCATCAGTCATGTTCGTCGCGACGCACCCAGCGTCGATCCCATGAATCACTGTCACCAACAACTGGAACTGTGTAACCCATTTCATAAGGAAGGGGCGCGTATGAGAGGGAAGGAGGAGGGAAGGGGAGAGCTAATAGCCTCGGATCACACGGATTGACAGGAGGGATAAAAATAATAACATTTAATAAAGCAAATTCTGGTGGCGTAGTTGTACAACTTGTTAAAAAATATATGTGTCAAAAAAAATTGATCACAGAAATCGTTGTCAATTTCAAAGCTATATAAATAAACGATGTCATCGCTACGAAGCTTTCGTTACACAAAACAATTAACAACATAGGGATGTTATTGTAAATAATTGTTTATTCACGCTGATTAAAAAATGTAGCAGTCTCATCGAAGCAAAAACATGACGCAGTAAGCAATTCCTATCAAAAATATTTATCACAGTTCTAAAATTAAACAGCCAAACAAAAGCAATGTAACCTCCATTTTAAAAACTCGCTTATATAGGTAAATATATTCACGCTAAAACTAATTTTAATGCAAGAGTAACAGCATCGAGATTAATTCTGATTTCCGAAGTTGTTTTTATTTTTTAGTGGTGATGAAATTACAGCACGCTTAAATAGCGACGTAACCAACTAAAAGAATATCTACTGTATTATTATTTTTATTAAGTGATGAATTAAAATATTAATACGTTTTTGTTTTACTGGCTCAAAAAAAATCCAATTAAATAAAAAAAACGTTTGAAACACCTTACATGACCAAGTATTAGGAGAAACGTAAAATGATCAGGTAAAAGGTTACTTATTACATACAGCCTGCCCTGTGGTTCAAAGACTCTTAAAACAGTTTTTTTTTTTAATTTTTTTTTTAAAAGCAGAATATCATTTTTCTCAACGATTTTTATATTATTCTATCTGAGGAAATGAAATGAACTGTTCCTACAGCATTGGAAACATAATACTTTGAATATAAACAAATAAACTTGAAATATTTTTAATTGAACATCAATTGTTTCCTCCTCGTCGATAAATCTAACAAGGCCGTAGTTATGTTGGTTTTAACCTCTTTTTTTAGCACCACATATTACTACCCGTTCGAGTTATACATTTACGTTTTAGTTACGCTAATGATGTTAGGGATTAGGAAGGAGGAAGTGTACCCGTATTTTCGTGGAGGGAGAGTGGAAAACCACCCTCAGTACACCCGACAAATATTCGAACCTCTATCTCCCCGTAATCGTCATCAGCAGTATAGTCCAACACGAGAGTAGCGCGTTAGACCATATGGCCACTGAAGTGGAGCAGCCATGATGTTGTTAAATATTTTGAATAACACATTTAAATTGCTCTTAGTAATTAAAATAGTCAGTGGTAGTACTTTTACAAAGTTTGTGTTTCAAATCAAAGAATGACGAGACCTACAAAATGATCATAATGTATTTCTACTTTAAG
>CABFWB010005329.1:0-17690 GCA_902151455.1 Timema bartmani | reverse complement strand
CCCCCCCCCAACTTAGATACAGTCCCATTTTCATAGGAAGAGTGTTTTAAGGAATATAAACTTTTGCGGTCAACATTGATATAATGTGACTATATTACTATGGTTATTTTGTAGGAATTGATAATATACATCAAAAGTGACAACTTCAGGTCATATGACCTGACATGTGAATATGTGGAAATAGAACTAATAACTTTTCTGCTTTCTTCCTTTTAAAATAGGTGTAGTTTTCTGTATTCAACTATATAAAACAGTAGAACTAAGACCAGTGAAATCGACCATTTTACCATACTTTAAAAAATACAAGAAAATTGATAAATAGTTATTTTTTAATGAAAAAAATAATTGCGCTGATTCCAATGCTGTCAAGTGAATAATAAGATAAACCGAACTTCAATAGGTTTTCTGGTTCGAGAGTGATCTTAAATTTAAAATCCTTGTTAATCGGCCTTAACATGGCTTCTTAATCAAGAGAGTATCTATCAAATTTTAGGTTCCAAACGTTGTTATTAGACATCTTCCATTTAAGACAATCTCAACATTCCATTTTCAAACGTGTTGAGAGAAGAAACACGACTCATGTGATTAGAATGAATGACCATGAATACATTTTTCTTATCATCGCGTCTTACTATCAGTTCAGGTTATAAGCATATGAATAAATTAATATTGTCACTACAACGTATACAAGTTTAACAAACCCGTTTCGCTGGCTGAAATGTTCTAACGTTGTACTCTCGCAGTAGACTAGACTGCCGATGAAGAGGAGATCGAGGTCATAATCTCAGTCAGGTGTAATGAAGGTTATTTTTCCAATTTTTTTACTCTCCATCCACGCAAATGCGGGCATACTTCCTATATATATATATAATGTATATATATAACATTTCTAATCCCTAAAACTAATAGTATAGTTAATACATAGGCGTATTCGATACGTTAGCTCGGTCGGGAGCGTGTCTGCCTACTGAGCTAAGGGTCCCCCAGGTTCAATTCCTGGCATGGCCGAAAAATCTATTATTGGTCAAATGTGTGTTTACCCTTTCACACAATGATCAATTAACGGCCGGGGACTGGATGTTGTGCCTGTCCTAGTCTCAAGTTAAATTATAAGGCATATGAAGCTACGACAAACCTATCAAGTCAGTAGTGGAAAATATATGGCCTGAATAAAAAGCTGACCCAGGCCCAGGCTGGAAACAGTAATGGATGTGATGTGAATGAGCGTATAGCCCGAACGGGTAGTAAGCCGCAGTTCTAAAAATGTTTAAAAGATATTATAAATAGCCACATTTGACTAGATCCATTACGCTTTTGTATTAGAATTTGCCTACACTACTGAGGTGCTCACACAAAGAATTTAGTCTCATCTCGTCTGGTTTAGCAGTGACATAGAGGTCAGTGTTCGAATTTTAAGCCGGGTCTAAGCGAGATACATAGTTTCTTCTCAATGGTCTCCCACTCTCTCTCCATTCTCCCGCCTTCCCGATTATGTTTTTCAAACATTCTAAATTTGTTTTCGTCATGTAAGGTAAGAGACCACGTTTCACACCCATAAAGAGCATCCGGTAAAATTATTGTTTTGTATATTCCGAGTTTTATTACATTCCTTGAAATCAAACGAGTTGGCAACAGCTTGCTGACCGAGTAATACCATGCATTTCCCGATTATTCTTTTCTTAATGTCTTAATTATTCATATATAATTTTCGTATACTCTTATTAAAGAATAATTTAAAATTCAAAATATGTTCAGGAACGTTTATTCTCGACTAAATAAATAATGGCTTTAGTTAAATACGGTAATGGACCTTATATTTGTTTCTGATTGGCTGAACGCAATCCAATGCAAATACATAAATGTAAGGGATGGACAATGTTCATCTCCTTCCGACATGCGACTGCGGTTGCGGCTGATTGTAGACGAGCCTTTAGTGCAAATGTAATCGGAAAGCCCGAACGGTTAGTGGCACGCGAAGTATGTTTAGGCATATACAAGCATTTCACGAACCGCTACGCCACGCCGCTTACCGCCATCCTGGCTATAAAATATTTGGACGAGACCAAGAATCACGCACATTATCTCAAAAACACTCTCCTATCAATCGACTACAAAACGCAACTACATTTCACCAAACATTATATAGTAGTCTATCCATTAGAGTCCAAGTAATTTTAGTGCCGAAACGTTTAAAGGTGCATGAAGAAAGGAAACTAACAATAATTGTGATACCACGACAAATATACCAGAGGGTGGGGGATGACGGCACTACATATCAGGCATACAAAAAAGGAGGTAGTACAATATTAATATAGCGAATTATGCGTATCATAATCATAAACTAACTATGTTAACCCGTATCGGTGGGCACGCATATTATATGTCAGGCTCATCTGGTCTGGTTTGCCAGTGACAGGAAGGCGTAGGTTCGAAATCCGACCGATTGTACAAGCTGGTTTTCATAGGCCTATATGGTTTTTCTAAGCGCAAATACGAGTACACTTTCTTTAGGTTATACGCATATGTACTAATTGCACCAATGAATTAAGGATGGGGAAGGTTGACTTTAGAGGAGGGTACCCGGATATGGGTGGAGGGAGAGTTAAAACAATTGTGAGAAAACCGCCCTCAATAGACCTGACCGGGATTCGGACCCCGATCTCTTTGTCACCAGTAATCTAGTCTAACACAAGAGTAACGCCTTAGACCATGCGGCCACCTAAGCAGGTGATATTAAGTTACATACCAGAATTAATTACTACCTGAGTGAGTGGAAAATACCAACATTTACAGGATCATGTAAGAGCGGAATGGCTGAAACTGAGCTTTTTTTAATTTATGATTATTTTTTAATCGCTTAACGTGGGAGGGGAGAATACGTACGAAACAATCGTATCTAGCTTGTTTAAGCACCGGACGAGGACATTTTTTGACCCAGATTGGATTCGAAACAATATTTCGGTAGTTTAATGTCAGCGTCTGAGACTCAATGCCAACAACCATGACGGAGGAAATATTTTCAATTAAATGTATATAGTATTTTTGTAATGAAATCCTTAAAAAAAATTCTCCCGTTCCTTAGGAAAACATAACCAAACAAATTGAATACTCTCATTTAATCCATCGGCGGGCGTTCCCCACTCACACCGAGTCTTTCAGCGGCACTCAATATCGGGAGACGAAGGGGGATATCACTCAAAGAGGGCCCATGAGAGTGATCTCGGCATGAGCTAGAGGCCGTAAAGGCGGAGAGAAGAGATTACCCTAGCAACGTACACCATAAAACATACTCGTTAACTTGAGAGCGTGCATGTAAACAAAAGCGTGCCGCGCCAACGAGATCCCGCAGTAACTCGGGTCTAATCTCGTGTTTAGTTAGTTTACTTTATGGTGGACGCCCCGCCACCCCTTTCACACACACAAACACACTCACTCACTTATCGCCCCCTTTATGTAGTGCGCGACACGTGTACCAACTACCAAGAGTAAAAATAACAACGTCAGAAAGTTGAGCTTCCTTTATTATCCAACCTCAACTTACCTGACATGAACTTCACAAAGGAAAGCAGAAGAGGTGATGTGTGTGGGAGAGTTAAACGAAACAGCCATATAAACGTCACACTTTGTGTGTCCGTCTGTCTCCGTGTGCGCATGTGTATGCACCATTCTATGGCAACTAACTGGACACAATTTCACGAACGGCATTGTAAAAGGTAACGAGAGTAAGTATCTTACCTGCGTCTGAAAGAGACAACGTTCTTTGTAGTAACGTTTCAACAAGAATAGACACATATTTCTGATAACGACATGCAGTTTAGTAGAGGTTGCCTATATGATCAGTCCCTCTCCGTTTCAACAAGTATACATACATAAAGAAATATATTTTCTAAAGAGAAAATTTCTCAAATATAATACAGTAGAACATTTTTAATTCCAAGTCCAAGGAATATCTAAAACAAATTATAAATATCAAAAATTCGAATTAACAATTTTTATGAGTATCCGTGTTGGGCGTCACGTTAGTACATTATCACACAGAAGTGATGAAAACCAAGACAACATATCCCCCTTCCTAAGAAGCTTTATTTGACATTCTTGGTATATGGGGTTATTTAATAAAGGTCTTCAAGTTAGGTATGAAATGAGTACCAACTCGAAAATTAACAATGCATAGGTTTCGAATTATCCAAATATTTCCTTCTAAAACTCGAATTAAAAGTAATTTTTTACCATTGCCTTGGAGAGGAGTTTCACGGGGAATCAAGCTGAGTTCGAAATATAAAATTTTTCGAATTAGCCAGATCCTACTGTGTAAATATGTATTTGCTTCGAAAATTAAAACATGTTGGGCCCTATATTATTTTTTTAGCACCACATCTTACTTAGTATACGTTTGAGTTATTCGCTTATGTACTAATTACGCTAAAGTGTTAGGGATGAGGAAGGTTGAATGTAGAAGGTAGCCCGGATTTGTGAGGAGGGAGAGTGAGAAACTATTAAAGAGAACCCACCCTCAGAACATTCGGCCTGGGTTCTAACCTCACCCTCCCCGTCACCGGCAAAACTAAACTAGATTATATTCTTTGAATTGAAAAATGACACCTCGACACGGGAATCGAACCCGCTACCTTTGGCTTAGTGTGCTAATGCTCTAATCACATAGCCATCCAGGAATCTTCCCGTGCCCAAGGTCATTCTTCACTCATATTTTAAGGCAGAGTCTGTGATGGACTTACGGAAATCATCTGCTGTATATGAATGATCAATTATGATCAGTGATCACGAGCGCTCAGATAAAGCAGCCATCTTCTACTCGGCAGGAATTAATGCTGCCAACAGTACAATTAGAACTGTACGAATGCGCTGGATTAAATAGCTAAACTATTTAATTTGATAATTACGGTTATAGCCGCAACTAAATATAATATTCTTAGATTAGATGAGCTTGGTATTTAGTTCAAGTAACCCACGATGCGGTTGTGTTTCGTATTGAAATATGATGTAAACCTTATATTTTATAGTCTGGAACCATACATTATCATTTGGTATGCTTAGCAAAAGGGTTATAAACAACAATCCAATTGGTAGGGACGAGGAAATCATTTTGGGAAGAAATTCACGCTTGTTATCATGGAAACTGGGGAAAAAAAGTGTCCATAACATGTGAAAACACAATCCCAATGCACGCCCGTACGGGATTCAAGCCCTGACCCCTCCATCAACGGCAACCAAGTGCAATGCAAGTATAAATAAAGTTTAGAGCACACCGGAATAAAAGTTGCAGCTAATTAAAATATAATCTTAAGGTTGACGACCAGACAAAGATGAAATTAGATTTTTAACTTCAAAAATAGCCTACACATTATAACAAAATCGAACATACCAACGCTGAGAGACAAACACATACGGATAGGGATGGGAGGGGGTAGCACTGGTAGACATATCAGGCTCATTCAGTCTAACTTTCCAATGACGGTAAGAGAGGGGTTCGAATACCAGCCGAGTAGAAGGCGGGAGTGTGATTAAAACAAATGGATTTCTACTCTACCTCCACCCAAATGCGGGCGTATTTCCTCTAGGTGATACCTTCCTCACCCGTACCCACTAGTGTAATTCATATGGATGTGTCCAGTCTAAACGGGTAGTTGGACGAGGTGAGAAAAAAAAAATGGGAAAAGAAAGATACATTCTGCTTTTGATAATGTTTTCAAAAGCGATTGAGAAAAGTCGTTGTTTTAATGCGAGTTTCGTATTGTTTAAGTTCCATTCCAAATCATTTAAAAAGGTGTCTAAGGTGTGAAGTTTAGGTCATCCTCGCGGTTAAAACGCCTCCCTTAGCACAGGGTGACAATTCGTCCCGAAATTATCGAGACTGTCCCGGATTTTAGCCTACTGTACCCATCTATAAGATTTCTGAAAACGTCCCGAATTCTGACAATTGTCTTGTTTCAAATATGTGTGTATCAAAATATAAGCAATAGCGAAAAATGTGATAAAACTACATAGGATTTTTAGAATTAAAAAATAAATTAGAAAGCATAACATTTATTACCATAATATATTCCGATGCTTTAAATCATAGATATGTCAAATTATTTCCTACTCTAATCAATACCTACTTTAATTGCAAATAAAGGATTCAAACATAAGTGTTACATCTGGTCTTCTTTCCTGGTAAAACGTAGGAAAAGATTTCAAATTCAGTTTTAGAATTATGTATCTGCTTAATTTTGGACCCGGATTGGCGTGCGTAGGAAATGGTCACCCTTCAATAACCTCCGACATGGTTCCAATCACACGGAGGAGAATCCTTTGTTGACTCACGACCAACCTGACAGTGGAATTATGCAGATGGAGGTGGGGGCGTGTGGGAGGGGTAGGAGGGCAGTGTACACGTCCTTGTACGGCAACTTCAACCCACGCCTTGCAAGTAGTAGGCAAAACACAAACGTCACATAAGCTCCTTTTCGCCTAGCTATGAAAATAATTAGCACAATACTTAAAACCATTAAAGGTGAAATTACTAAACACATAGTTTAAATAAATGTAGTTTGAAAGACAAGTGCTGATATATAATCAGTTTGTTCTTAAAGGAGACGTTGAATTGTACACACCTTTTACCCTGAAAGGTAGCGTTCTTACACTGACGGATTACACTAGGACCCAATCTTATAAGATATATCATGGTATAATAATGCAAGGAAAGCTTGTTACACTACAGGGCAAGATAGAGATACGTGCCTTAGTCCACGCGGCCATCGATGTTGGTCTAGGTACGTCTAGGTGACGTTTGGTGGAAATAGATCGTAGTGGATGGGTTTCACTACCCTTTGAGGTTATATGCAAAGTCTTTATTATGATATAAATTAGGATGATATGGTAGGGATGAGGGAGTTGGAATTTTATTTTTTAAATGTACTCGCATTTGCGTTGAGGGAGAGTATGAAACAAGTGAGGAAAAACCGCCCTCAGTACACCAGACTTGTATTCGAACTCCAACTTCCCCATCACCGACGAACCGAAATAAATGAGCTTTATATTTTTAATCGTGTTAAAAGAGAGCACCTCACCTAATCCGTCGCAGTCAGTCGCATCTTGTCCAACTCTGCTCCCTTTTCTCCCATCCCGACTCCCCCAGACACGAGTGATTCTGTTCCGGCCGACTGACCCCTGACGTGCATTGCGGCAGAGCTGATCACCAATGCATAGTGAGACAGACAGACAGACAGACAGACCGACAGACACGGAGGACGACCCCAATCTCTCGATCGTGCAACAACCAGCGACAGGACATGAAGGGGAAATTGGATGGTCAATCCCAACGACATGATTAGAATTTAAATTTGGTCTTTTCCTCGGCGGTCTTTTGCCAGAGGAAAAACCGAGGAAGGGAAAAAAAAACACGAATCAGCAATGACGGCGGTAGTTCGGTAGGCAGGGAACCAAAAATGTCCCAATAGATTTATAAAAAATAGAACCAAAAATCAATGAAAAATTGGTCAGCATAGAGGTTAAATTATACGGTTATTCAAAATAAAAAATGGGATAAAAAGAAAATCTCACTCGAAATAAAAGAGCATGTTAAAATTGTTGATAAACAAATTAGCCAAAACAATGATTTTGAACAGTAATATTCATTTAGAAAAGCAAAGTAAACTAAAAAGTTTACAACTGGTTTAGCAAAATTATTATTTATGGTAAAACTAGAGTATGATATAATTACACATCATAATAGCAGCATTAGGCTCTTAATTCTGGAAGAAAATAAACACACGACAGACATCGTATTAATTGATATAGCACAATTTATGGCAATAATTGCAAGGAATATAACACGACTGGGTAGTAAGACACGGTGACAAAAAAACTTGCTATGCAAACTAAAAACATTAAAGATTTTAATACGAAAGCAACTTTTGTACCTATCATAATTTAATGAATAAACTCAAATTCAATATAAAGCCACGTACAGAAATAAATTTTCATTTCTGAATTCTTTAAAAAAACAAGATATTTGCTTACTACAAAATTCCCCGTGTTTTCTAAATTTACCAGTAGAAATTCCCATTTTTTCAAACAAAAGATTGTAGCTAAGGAATATAAAATTTCACTTTTAATAACATTGTCATGTGTGAAGTTGTGTAGTTGCTGTTAGAAACCAGTTTATGTGAGCTTGATGCAGAAATATATGACATCATTATGCAGCCCAATGTTTCGGGAGGTGGAATAATACATGTGTTCGAATCAGCGTACCTAGTTCTTTGGTTAGCTTTTTCTTCTATACAAAGGCCTAAAATTTTCAGTTTTCTGCTAAATGTACTAAATTCACATGATTAGTCCAGTAATTTTATTAGTTTATTCTTTTTTTTATATAAAATTCCTTTTCCCGGTTCTTCCGATTTTACAGGTGCGTGTCAAACCTGAACAATGCGTATATCTGAAGTGTTATAGTTCCAGATATTTATATGAAAAATTAGTTTGTCAAGTGTAAAATTTTGAAACTTTTTTAAATATGTATAGATAGGTTTTAATATGTGTAATATAAGGGACTAAGATCATTGACTCTTAAGTAATTAACGCTCACAGTAGAATGCCAACATTTACTAGGGTATGTTTTATGTCTTATTTCTAGTGTCAAATATACTAAATATGTTATTATTTAAGTTTTTTGAGAGCTAATCATTTGTGTTTAAATTATCTCAGCCTTAGTGAACCTAAATGATATCTACTATTTGCAAATATAATTTTACGATATATTACTAATAACATTTATTTGGAATATTAGGATAATTTAATTAGAGAGGGTTAAATTACATTAGTAAAATCAATCCTAATCTTATCATATCTTAAAAAAAGATTTGCATCTTACCCTATTAATAATATTTTATTTTTATTAATAGTGAGAATTATTGTCTTATTAACATGAGTTAGAGATCAATATTTAAAAGAGAGGTATTTAAATGTTTTATTATACGTTCTATGCGCCAAATATGTAGGCGTACCATAAGTGTAATATTATTGTTTAAAGATTGGACAACTTTGGCAATAAAATGGTGGAATGACGAAAGTAAAAACCCTAGGATATCCTAATGCGCCTGGGTGTGTACGAGTATGTTCAAACTCCATTAATTTATAAAGTTATAACCGAGAGATATCCACATACGGACAACCATGACTAATTCCATTAGTAAAGTACTACAAATGACATAACATAATTCCATACATAGCACAGTCCTTAATCAAACCGGGGACTGTTGAGTGGAAAATGAGAAATGTTTGAGCAGGTCGAACAGTAATGAACTATGTTAAACTAACAGAACATTTCCGATGAAACAGAAACCATTTTAATCGACAGCGTGTTACGACAACCGACAACGTGCCAAAAGGAACTTACTGACGCAGAATCCACCCCTCGAATGCAGTCTGATTTAGATAGGTGGGGTAGATATGAGGAAATCCGTTGCGTCTCCCTACGCGTTCGGACTGTATGCTACGTTAATTACGCCAGTGCTGTAGGGATGAGGAAGATAAAATGTTTATGAAATCTACCTGAATTTGCGTGGAGAAAGAGTGAGAAACAATTGATGTAAAACCAGCCTCGGTACATCCTACCACCGGGACTATAACCCCGAACTTCTCGTCTCAAGCAATCCGGTCTATTGCGAGAGTAACGCCTCAGACAATGCGACCACCAAAGCATATTTGATGTCACGTTTTGTGACAACGTGTGTAGATGGAGGTTTATTGCCAACTCGAGCCATGTAGCTCGAGGAGAGAGTGGCAGTAGTAGAGGGAGAAGGGTGACCGATGAGAGCCATTAATCATTTAGGACCAGGCATGAGGTCACACGACACTACACAGTACCTATTGGAGGGTGAGGACGAGGTACAGGATCACACGACCCCCTTTACAAAGGGTAAAGGAAGGAGGTAAAACGGGGGGAGGCATAGGGATACGGCCATCTATGGAGGTAGGGTGGTGGTTATTGGGATTATTTGAAAACCAATCATGGTAAATACTGACGATACATACTTTAATTGAATAACTCTACTAACTGTTGTAATATGGTTACTTTGGTTTGGTTGTGAGTGGTTAGAAAAGTAATAAATAAAATAAAATATATCAGATAATGAGCGGAGCAAGGTACTATTTTAACTCGACCGTTTGGGATATCATCTGATACACAATAATTGCTATCAAATTTGTGGACAATTTTTTAACGATATTTTTCTCAGAAATTGTTTGAACAGAGAACTAATGACGTAAGTTTATGTTTTTTTTGTTTTTTTTAACTTTTACATTCATTGCGAGACTAACGTTCCAAGCCACGTGGACAACGGTTATTCTCCATAAATATAATATACTATTTAATATAGTATTGATTTGTTTTCTGTTTTATTTGATCACCAAAGAAAAATATATACTTCAAATTCAAGGAGAAATTGTAGGAGATATTTCAACTTGAAATCCAAAGAGAGATATTAAAACTGTGGTATCGATAAAAACATGGAGGGAGCGAGGTCTATTATACATAGTACTCGTAACATTAATAAACAAGAAATACGTGGCAGTGCCAAGCCTTATACAAGATAATTATGTTCAGCTGGAATAGGAATGAAAACACCTAAGTTCCCCTAGGCAGTCAATAAGACAAGCAAGACGCCGCTCACACCCACGAAATAACAGTACGAATAGCTGTGCCAGTTCCATCCAATCTACTCCCGGTGAGAAGAAATGAGGACAAATGAATAGTAGAGGTGGGTAAACTAAGGAGGTGGTGGTAAGGAGGCAGACGTAATTGCAAAGGAAGGAAGGAAGGTCTTGTCTTGATGTGAACTCGAGAGTCAAAGGGGCTAAACTTTGTCCGCGAACGTAGGCCAAACACGTGTATGACCAAGAGCAAATAAAAACAACAAAACCGTTCTACCTTGTTTGATGAAAGAATTTTCAATCACAGCTTAGCAGTACATATGATCAATGTTCGCTTAAATATTTTGTCCCGCCTATAGAGTATGACTGCTTGATTTTTGATGGACATCTACTTTCTCTTTTTAGCCCCAGGGTATTTTACTTATTTAGTTTAATTTGCGTGGTTTTACTCCCCTACAACTTAATAGGGGGCACTTGTTCTTATTGTTTTATTTGCTCTTCACCCCTTGTCATTAAGGGAGACTTTTTACGGTTTATATAGTATCGTATATCAATGTTCTATGCTCGTTTTAAGGCCGATCTGGGGTAGTATAGGCTACGAGTTTTTGTGTGTCCAGCCCCCTTCCCAAACCGCCCCCATTACAATAAATATTAATATAGGAAAAAGTTTTGAATATTTTATAACTGTCAAAGTTCGTTCCTATTTAAATTGGAACCAAGGTCATCCACGAACATCTTTCGAATAGCGCTTTTATCAAAGTATTCCGTTCAACGCAGACAGCAACGATGGAAAGTTTAAAAGCTTTGCAATGGTTTATATTGGTTCTTTAACGATACAGTCCGTTCACGTGAGCGAGTGGTATATAGGTGTGTGTGTGTACGAGACGTATTTTAACATTCGCGTGGATCCCTGCCTTTCGAACGACCTTTTCCCACCTCTTGAGATCGACGAAAACAGACCCAGACCTTCCAAACCTCCTTCCTCCGTTCCCCGGCAAGTTTCTTTTCTGGCAGACATCAAGCAGAGCAGAGGGAAACATTCCCTGTATAAATAAATATACACAAAGTTTTATAGAGACTGTCACTTGGGGAAACGATTCTAGAAATATCTCATTTGGTACTTCCTACGAACGACATATATTTTTTATAACTCCCATACGAATAACATATTATATTTCATATACCTACCATATGGACAATATAGCCTTTATTTTGTATAACAATTTTGGATGGTTGAGTGGAAAACAAATACATCTTTAGTGTGGAAAAAATAAAATAAACCAAATCGAAACATTAGGGGTATGAGGGAAGGGAACATGACGTAGTTTTTGGTCAAATTATATAAAATATTGGTTCTATAGATACAGTTATGTTTAATTTTTCTAAACATAATAAAAAAACCTCCATGGAGTCAGCCCACAATCGAGCCATACCAACCGAAATCTACCGTCTAATGACGAAGATAGTGCCAACTTTTGCGGGTAGAGGCTGTCATTTTGGTCAGCACAACGAACCCTACAGCCGTTAATCTCAGTAATATAGACCGGAGCCACTACTTTTTTTTTTATATAATTAGCTCCTCTATTATCCTAACGAGGCAGAAATGACCTCGTTCTAGACCCACTGCTTCAGAGTAAAATCTGGAAGTGCCAGGGATCAAGCCCGGGACCTCTGGATCTGTGGCCAAGAACTTTGACGACAGAGGCACACACTCAGTAATTTTAACAGTTTTTGAACACCTGACAAGAGGGTTGCGTAGTTTGACAATAACTTTTTATTTTCGTATGAAAAGTTTCTGACAAAATGTAGCGATGCTCATGACAAAATTAATATCCAAGAACTGTTGAAATTACAGTATTAAGTGTATTAAATTAAACTTAATGTTTAAACCAAAGCGATATTTTAAATTATTTTGGTAAAAACTGTAAAAAAAAATAAGAACCTTAAAAGCTCCTGCTCCCTTCCAAACTCCCTTTAAGGTGGGGGTGGAAGAAATCGCGAGTTAAATGCAATATGTTTGCGGTTTTCACATCAAAACCATGTTTTGGTCAAAATAAATAAAATAATTCTCTCGTATAAACATAGAGTTTAATTTTTGAATATATGTCAAGGGTGTCCTGGGCAACTTTTTATCTAACAAGTTTCTCATCTAATGCCTTTATGCTCAGTCATGACAGATATTCAACAACTGTTCCTTGGGTTTAGATAGTTTAAATGATTGATATGAAATAAGATCATTATATGAAGAGTTCGTAAGAATCTTTAAATAATTACAAACATAACTTACGTGACGATGAGAGCAGCAAAGCTAATACGTACACATAATCAGGAACGGCCTTAACAGTTGCGGGGCCCCTATACATTGTATATTGATGTGAGGTTCCTCATGGTAAAAAGCATGCAAAGTAAAACAATTCTCCGATGACAGCGAAAGAGCCGTGGGAGAGGGGACTATGGGAGGGTGGAGAGTCAGTGTGGCGGTGGCAAAGAGCAGATACAAATTACCATTTATATTTTCATTTTTTCAATGTACATTTTTTAACCTGAGGCACGGGGCCTCGCTTAGCGCGGGGACAGGGGCGGTGAACCCGTTCGCCCCTTCTTAAGGCCAGCCCTGCACCTAATAGGCCTACTTATATTCTAAATAAAACACATTTTTCACCGAAATAAAAAAAATCAATAAATTATTGTAAAATATAATGGTTCTTATACAGCTTTATAACCTGAATGACAAAGAGAATGTGTTCACCAAGAGACAGATAATTGAATTGATAGCGAAAAAAAATGAGGTTTTGCTTGTAATAAAATAATGACATACCGTGTTTTAAACCCGCCCCCGTTGCGACAGGTCACAAAGGGCTCACAAGCACGCAAACTAAAAATTACATTCGAAACCAGCGATAGCTGTTGTTTGCGAGCTCGATTATTTCGTCCCCACCCCACCCAACCCTAGCATCCTTCTATACGACTTCATCTGCAGATGTCTCTAAGGCTTTGATATCAATATAACCACAAAGTAGGCATTTATTTTATATAACTACCATCGTCATGTAGATTGCACTTTTCAGGTCATTACATTACGTGTGACATCAACATCGGTGGGCATGCGGTCTAAATGTCTGGCTCATTTAGTCTGGTCAAATTCCAGGCGAGTGTTTTGAGGATATTTCTTTCCTAAATGGGTTTTTGCCCTCTCTTTATGAAAATACAAACAAACCGTTGGCACTGGTGGTTTCATAGAGTTAAACACGTTTGTTTGATTTAGTCTGTTGTTTCCATCGAGTCCTACTATCCATCCGGCCTATAGCATCTGGCCGCCTCTGTGGTCAAGTGGTCAGAGTTCCTAGCTACATATTCAGAGGTCTCGGATTCGATCCCCAGCACTTCCAGATCTTCTGTGAAGCAGTGAGTCTGGAATGGGGTCGACTCAGCCGCGTGAGGACAACTGAGAAGCTACTTAAATAAAAAAAGTAGTGGCTCCGGTGTATAAAACTGAGCTTGATGGCCGCAAATGTTGGCACTATCTTCGCCAACGTGCGGCAGCGCTCAGTCGGTATCAATCGTTTGCGGGCTGACATCATTGAGTTATAGCCCGGACGGATACGTAAGACTATGTAAAAAACAAATTAAATCAAACATACGTGTTTAAATCTGTGAAACCACCAGTTTTAGTTATGTGCCAACGGATTTCACTGGCATTATCATCTGTTAGAGTCCCAGTTGGGTGTCTAGCCAATTCCTGGCGAATGTGATTGCATTTCCTTAACATTCCACCTCCTTATCTGCCTGGTGTTCATTTGATTTGCAAGCGAAGGATTCTCAAGCGGGCTTTGAGACGCGTAACCCTGAAAAGATATAATTAAAAACACTTTGTAATAGCTTCGTTCAAGATTAGGTTTATTAACGACTTAATCTAATAGGTTAGGACTTAGGAGGATAAATCATAGGAACTGCACCATTAGTCACCTGGATATATGAGTGAATCTCTCTGAGCAAAACCAATATAAATCAAACTAGGCGGGATTTAAAGCAAGTCCAGTCCCGACCTCTTGGGTTAGAATCGGTAATACCAACCATTGCACGCCCTACTGGTAGGGATATAACGTGAAGTTTCTAAACACAGAGTTATAAAACATAGCATAGAACTACAAACTCGAGAGCATTCATTCAACGATAGATGGTAAAATATGATTGATACAGGCCAAATCATGGATAAACAATGTATAAAGGCTCATCTTAGGTTCGAACTAGGTTTATCTAGACAACTTCTCTACCTCCCCTTCTCAAAACATATAGCCTCCATGGTACAAGGTAAGTTGGTGAAAATAAAACACTTAAAAAAAGTTCAAGTATCGATCTTTCTAAATATATTTTTAACAGATCATTCCATTGTTTTCGTTTTCATGTGGTACTAAGAAAGGAAGTACACTCGTTAACAATACTAATGACTACCACGGCAAACTATAAGAAGTTGTACATGCATTTCTAAGCAATCATTACGGCAAAGCGTGTGGCTCTAGTGTGGTACACCTAATGGAAAAAAGCCTTTTACAAAGAACATTTCACCTGTCAAATATCACGTGGTATTCGCGTGTCTAAGTCTTGGTAAAACAACTCAACTTTGAATGTGTCTTATTATATCGCAAGCTTACCACCGCTGTTAAATGTTTTATTTTTGTGTGCTATACCGTGCGTGGTCAAGGTTGAAACACTAAGTTTTAAACCTACTTTTCCAGACCAAAACCGTTACAAAATGCTTTATTCTAGTATTTTAAATGCAAGGCTATAAATACATATTAATCTTTATTTTCACTGTTTTATTTTTATTTTTAATACAAGATTATTAATTAAGACAAAATATGTCAATGTTTTCCTAAAAAGCACATGAATTGGAGAAAGAAAAAACCATTTAAGTTTACAATGAGCTATAATTAATAATCTTAGAACCCTCGAATCCCTAAGGATATTCAAGAATTCGAGAAAATATCGAGTTCGAGATTCGAAAAATATAAAATTATATTTCTTTTCAAAATTTAGAATGGAATTTTTTTTAGAGCTTTTATACTTGTTTTTGGTGATTCAGCTACAACATAATTACAAGGACATCTTTACAAGCAAATCATTGATTTAACACAATGTGTGAATGTTTAAACGATTGCAGTTTGGCCAAAAAAACACTTTTTTTAGCACCGTGTCTTTATATCTGTTTAGGTTATATAAAGTCGGGACTAAGTACTAATTACGCTACTGAATAAGGAATGAAGAAAGTTGAATTTAGAGGAAGTGTACCTATATTTGCGTGGAAGGAGAGTGAATTTTTTTTTAAACCCCCCTCAATACACCCGGCCGGGATTCTAACCACAATTTAACACTAGAATGACGCCTTGGACCATGCATCCACAGAAGCAGGTAATATTTCAATTTTATATTTTTCTGTTATTGGCATAATATTTTCCAACATTTGGATTTAAATTCGAGATTCGACACTTGTTTTCTAGATGCGTATCATCCCTATTGAAAATACTAGTGGTAAAAAGGAAAATTATTTACAGGAAAAGAAAGAAAATAATTAAATGTTTTGAAAAACGAGCGCCATAGTGGTAAGTAGAATATTATGGTTTTAAGTAAAATATTAAAAATATATCAACACATCAAAGTTTATTATAAGAATAACGGAAAAGAATGAACTTAAAAAACAGGGGCATCACAACCAAAGTGTTCACTGTTCATCTATTTATTAACATTACGAGCAAGTACATGCTAATGTTAAACGGCGCACACACCAGTGGTCACGTAGTATCAGGCATCAGGCTCGGATTGCCGATAACGGGGATGTCAAAGTTAGAAAATCAGCCGTAAACAAAAAGAAGTGAAGGAGTTTACAAACGTGATTTATCCCTGTAAATTGTACATCTTCTCACTTTTATAATGTGGGTACATATTCATAAAATGAACACCCATTTGCGTAGAAGGAGAGTGAAAACTCATTTAGGAAAAAAAAAAATCTATAGTTCACCCACCGGAGATTCAACCTCCGACCTCCCCATAACCGGTAAATTAAGCCAAATAAGGTTGACACCTTAGTCCACGTGCCCACAGATGCGGGTAAAATAATAAATAATAATAAAGAATTAAGCGTTAATATTTTATTTCAGATTGAATACACAAACCTTTATGCATAACTTTACTATTACTACTGTAGTATCGCTAGTTAAATATTTCTTTACTTATTACGACCTACTTTTATTAAACTGTAAAACCATTTAAGTTTATTATGCGAGCATTCATAAACTATCTAATAACGAAACAAAATAGAAACAAAATTGTAAAGCTATGTAAGTGGCAGTGTTCGTCCTAGAATTCCGTGGTTCGGTACAAATCTAAAACAGAAAAATTGTTTATCAGGGTAACCTGCGTCGGTTGGCACACGGACTAAACGTCAAGCTCAGCTAAGTTTCGTTCGCCACTGATGAGAAGGTATGGATTCGAGTCTCAGCCGGGTGTACTGAGGATAAATAACTAAATGGCTTCCCAATCTCCTTTCAGGAAAATAGGGATAAGTTTCGACTAAATTCTACCATTTTCTATCTACAGGCCTATAGATACAATAATTAAATTAGTAATGACCAATTATTGTGTTTCCAAGCCAATTTATAACAGGAAATATACCAGCCAATGTTTGTAGGAGGGCAAAGACCTATATTAAAATATTAAAAATATATCGAAAGTGAATTCGGTAGAGATTGAACTACGGCCTCCCACGAAGCCCAAGGCACTACATAAGTGCAGCCAACACAGTTAATTATATTTGAAAAGTCGAGTCGCCATAAGAATAAACTTATCTAGGAGTTTAGATAATCACTAGATTAACTTTAATCAGGATTGCCACTATTTTCTTCATTCGAAACTTCGTGTATTTTCCAGGTTTCCCAGATGAAATCCCCATTTTTCCAGACATTTTACTTAAGGCCATATGTACAGAAATTTTTTTTTTCACCATTCAAAAGAGTTTTCTTCTATGAAATGTTACACACCATAAA
>CABFWB010005328.1:33396-46250 GCA_902151455.1 Timema bartmani | reverse complement strand
TCTAGATATCATATTAAGAATTAATAGCCAGAGCTATTATTTATGCTTATTAGTGGGAATTACTCCATCTAGATATCATAAATAATAGCTCAGTCAAGCTAAGAAAGACATTTATGAGTGTGCCCAGAAGTGCAGGTGAAAATTAAATTAAATAACTAAAGAGTTAGAAACGAATTAGTTAATTATTAAATTCAATGCACAAGTACAATGTAATATAGGGACATATAGGGTATTTATGGACATCAGAAAACCCCCATTTGACATGAACTGATTATTATTTTGTATATTGGGAGATTTGTTGATTCCCCGGGGCTAGACATAAATAATGCCTCTATTGGTTTTGAGTTAGTACATGCCCTATTAAATAAGATTGCCCCAAAAATAATTTTTTAATATTTTCTTTGTTGGAAAATCATTGTGCTCTTTGGGAAAAACCGTTTGAGTTTTAGAAAAAATTTTGTTTCAGATCTTTAACAATATTTTCATGCTTTTATCATTTTTTTTTACATCAATTGACATAAGTTTTAAGGGTTTATTAGAACAATAATTATATTTTTACGACCACATATTACTACCTATTCAGGTTATAAACATAAATAATTACTCTAATGGGTTAAGGATGAGGAAGGAAACATTTTAGAGGTAATCTACCAGCATTTGTGTGGAAGGAGAGTGGGAAACAATTTAGGAAAAACCACCCTCGGTAGACCCGACAGATATTCAAACCGTAATCTACCCGTCATCAACATGGCAGTATAATACGAGAATGATGCCTTAGACCGTTCGGCTAGTGAAGCAAGAGAGAACAGTAGAGAGGTTTATATAAAACCATTAATATGGTATAAAAGATCCCCCATTAATGTTTGTTCTAAAACTATGGATATTTTTTTCCAAAATGACAGTATCCCAGTTTTCAACAAAAAAGGAGCATTTCAAAAGAGTTCAAAAGTTCTATGTACAGTTTTAAGAGAAAATTTATTTTCAACTCAAATATATTTTAAGTAACTTTTATTTAGTGACATTAAAGTTAAAAACTAATCCTCTACTGCTAAGTCAAAGCATTTGGCTACTATTTTAAAGGGTAATTATGCTAGGTGGACTCCACTACATATATTGTGGACTCAATAATTAAACCAAACGTGCCTATCATCTAAATGAATTCCTAAATAAGCACAGCAAATTATTTAAATGTGTTTTATAAATGTTGTATCAATTTTTATAAATATGAAATAGTGATCAACACCACCATATAAACCTTATAAGAAATTCTCAATATTAAAAACACATACCATAATTTTCTACAGTTTGTAGAACATTCATGTAGGCACGCACACTCACAAACAGCTCTGATGGTTTCGCTATTTCGCTAGTGTCCTTGGTATACATTACCATTCCACCTAAAGCTTGTGCAAACTGGTTTTCTAAATGTTGTGTTAAGTATTCACGAGGAGCAAATGTGTACTCCCACACATTGATGGTGGAACAAAAGTTAATTGCGAAACACAATTCTGTCAAAGCCATGTGTAATTTATCCATTCTGTTAACAGAAAGGGGATTATTTCAAAATAAAATTATATAATAAACAGAACAAATTTTGATTACATTCCAAAACTAAATAAATAAAATATACCTAAAAAAACTCTTCTCGTGGGTATATGATTGTTTTTTATTATGAATAAATCAACATTTGTGTGTTTTATAATAAAAAATATATAAAATAATGTGTTGAAAGTAATTAACTGTTCCGAATTATATTTTCTGTTGTTTAGAATGTCATACTAAAAGAGTTCTAAAATATATATGTGTGGGGTGAAAACCATAAAACTCAAAAATAAGGAAAAATATGTTCAGTGTAAATGAATGATAAAGGCAAAAGGGAAAAACATAAGGCACTTGTTCAATGACATTTTTAAGTTACATTACTGTGCATATTTTTTAATTTATTTATATTTTTTTTATTTAGCACCGCGTCTTATTTTCGGGTTATATGCTTAAGTAATAATTAAGTTAATGAATTAGAAATTGGGAAGAATAAATATAGAGGAAGTTAACCAGCATTTGCATGGAGAGAAAGTGGAAATTCATTTAAGAAAACCACCCCCAGTTAACCCGAGCGAGATTCAAACCTCAATCTCCCTGTCCTCGGCAGTCTAGCTCAAAATAAAACTAGCGTGTTAGAAAACTATGCCACCAAGGCAGATTTTTTATTTATTTTTTATAAAAATGGCGTTTGATATATTAAGTAAGCTTTGATAAATAAATAAATTTTGACTATGGTTGTGTTATAAAAACACTTTTTTTTACTAATGCTATGATTTCTCAGTTGGCAAATGGTAGTTTGATTTGACACCTTAACTTTGTCTGCCTACTTCACTAAGGTTCTTGGGTTCGATTCCTGGCATGGCCGAAAAAGTATCATTGGGGAAATGTGGGTTTCCTCTCTAACAATGATTAAATAATAGCCAAGGGCTGGCTGGTGTGTTTGTTCTGGATTTAAGTTGTGTGCTGACATAATCAGTAGGTTCAGAACGTTCATGTTAAATACCTCAAATAAATGAAAAAAAAAGACACATGGTTGGCTTTTTTCAGATAAAAATATTAAAATAGCTGGGACAACTTGTGCATCTTTCAGCCTCTATTTATATATTTTATAGGACATTGCTACAGTGAAAGTAGTTTGTGTAGAACAGTATTGATGTTATTCTACTAGGCTTTTTATTTAATAATGACAAATAGTCAATAAAGTAATTTACAATAATGTTAGAGAAAGATTGCCGCAGTTCAAGTGAACCATAAATAAACAAAATAACACAAGAGAACATACATTAGTTAGTACAATAGAAATACAAGTGATGAAGTCGCAGATGTGCGTTCCGAACTTATAATGGGCATGGCTCGAAAGTCTGTTGTCTGCCAAAGATATGTGCTGCGTATGTGCACGCTTAAAGATAGCTTAATAGCTTAATAGCTTAATAGCTTAACTGAACAACCACTACTCGTAAAGAGCTATAAAAGAATACCAGCATTCCAACAATAAAATATTGTATTGTTGCAAATCTTAGTTTGGAATATTTTAAAATTTTGGATAGAAAAAAAAGCAAAGTGTCTTACAAAATATAATTGTCTGACTTAACAAAAAACACAGAATATAAACATTTCCTAGTTAGGAATCTTTAGTAAATAGACTCAAAATATTAAAATTATTTCAAAGCAAGGATATATTTGGCGTTATAATAATAGTTCTGACCCCTGTCATAGCTCTGTAAGCCCCGTGTAGCCATAAAAATTAAGTAACTAGAATCCACATTAACTAAAATGTTTGAATGCAAAATTAAACAGACAACACTACCAAAGACTTGATTTAGTAATAAATAAAATAATAGACTATTAGGAAAATGGTAGAGCACAAATAAAAGTAAAAACACTAACACATATTTACACACACTTCAATATTTCGATGCTATTATAGCATCTTCCTCAGGAAAGAATAGTAATTAGACTGAACAGGATGTTGCTACTACTACTTCCTGAGGAAGATGCTATAATAGCATCGAAATATTGAGGTGTGTGTAAATATGTGTTAGTGTTTTTACTTTTATTTGTGCTCTACCATTTTCATAATAGTTGTTATTAGCACCGCGTCTTAATACTCGTTTGGGTTATACGCACATACGCTAATGTGTAATGGTAGGGTGATTGTGAGATGAAATGGAGGACCTACAGTTTAATGTGGAATCCGAACCACGGTGGTACAAATAAAAGTAAAAACACTAACACATATTTACACACACTTCAATATTTCGATGCTATTATAGCATCTTCCTCAGGAAAGAATAGTAATTAGACTGAACAGGATGTTGCTACTACTACTTCCTGAGGAAGATGCTATAATAGCATCGAAATATTGAGGTGTGTGTAAATATGTGTTAGTGTTTTTACTTTTATTTGTGCTCTACCATTTTCATAATAGTTGTTATTAGCACCGCGTCTTAATACTCGTTTGGGTTATACGCACATACGCTAATGTGTAATGGTAGGGTGATTGTGAGATGAAATGGAGGACCTACAGTTTAATGTGGAATCCGAACCACGGTGGAGGCCTGGCATTCCTTACATTCACAAGTTTTGATTAATATACGTCTTGTCGGAGGTGAAGGAAGGGTTTGGCAATCAGATAAATCTGTGCCGGGACCGAGGATTTAACCCTGGAACCTCAGCACAGAAGTCTGGCACCTTACCACTAGACCACCAGGTCACCTTCTAATAGTCTATTATTTTAATTATTACTAAATATTTTTGCTCAATGCACTTTTTCCATAAATATTATTTAAAAGACTTGATTTATATGTGTGGAAAGTTCAAGTTCAGTGATAGAGCTGTTAAATAAAACATAGAAGTTTTGCTCAAATTTTATTTTGACCATTTATCTGAAAAATCTGCCATTTCATCCAAATTTTCTGATGAGTGAATTTAACCCTATAATGAATTCACAATCACTTTTTTTTTTGTATTCGCCATATTTTAAATTCTAATACCAATTAAATTATGCATACTAGTTTGCATTAGGAATTACACTTTTTTTCAGATTCACTTTTTTCTTAATTGGCTCTCTTCAAAAGATAATGTTAAGATTACCATAGTAATGATATTTTTAATTTACATATTTTCGAAGATACTACATAAAATTATATATTTTGCATGTTTTTTACTGTGGTATTATTTTTATGTATTTCTTGGGGATATTACTTTTAAATAATAAGTCACTAATTTCCAGGCAACCGGAACTTTCATAAAGGAATGTGTTCAGTGAAATGATGGCCGTGAGAAATGTCCCAGTCATAGAGGATTACAGTTGCTGTAACATAGCTTTGTTTTTGACGTTTCTCCTGCTGTGAAGCTAAGAGAATGTGGCCTTGCCAGATAGTGGCCTCACCAGCAGGTCTCTCACCCAGCATGTAAGTTTGTAAACACATGTCGACGAGTTGTAAAAAGAATAATTCTTAAATCTGATTAGCTTATTATCACGTTGTTCTTTGAATGGAAGAATAAATGGAAATAAAGTGGCAAGACAAAGAACAAATTATGAAAATGGAACCCAAAATCAATCAAGGAAATGTAATTTGAAGTCTGTTACAAATTTGAAAAGCAAAAAAGAGCAACCATGTCCATACATGTAAGTGTATTATTAATACCGGCTAGTATTTTGAGATAAAAATATTTAACTGAGAAGTGAAAAAAAGGAATTTCTAGGAAAATGAATTAAAAATCATTAGTGTTCTTGACGGTCAATTGCTTCCAAAGAGCCAGCAACAGTGGAGGTTTTGTTGAAAAGTTTCTAGTGTTTGTATTTTTTCTAAAATCAATTATATAATTATATTTATTTTAAGTCTTAAATTAATGGGCAATTTAAGTGGTGTAAAGCAAACTAATAATGCAAAACAACTTGTTAAAAAAGTAATTGTGTGTGTGAATATATATATATATATATATACATGTATATATAAATAAACATGTTTTTTTATTACTTCCTTCAGAAATTTGCAGCCTACTATTATTTTTTTAAATAATCTATCTAAGTATTATGAACATGGGAAAATAACCTTACATATTTTCCTACATATGTATTTTGTAAGTTAGTACTACATAAAATAACAGACTATAGGTATGAATTATCAGTATTTTGATGATAAAATAAAAAATTTGTTTTCATTAACTTTTGATGGCTGTTATAAAATATTAAATTACTGCAATCTTTTTTAAATATAATCTATTTCATAGTAATAGTTAAGTTTTATCAATTTCATAGCTGTGAAAACAATAAAATAAATATCAAGTTTTATTAAATAGATGTTATTAATTTTAAATAATAAATGTGTATTATAATCTCTAAAGTCAGCAATTAACTCAGCACTAGCATAAATAATTCAAATTTGAGGAAATGAAACTCAAATCTAGGCCCCTTTAAATACCCAACTAAAAAAAATTATACTACTTATTAGTAGCGTAAAAGTTTGAAATGGTTGCATCATTATATTAAAAAATAAGTGTCAACACTTAAGTTATCATACATACGTAGTAAGATCTTCTCTAGTTTTGCGATAGCTTTCCACACCAGGTTTAGCAATTTCTGGAGCAATTTTTTTATTTTTATCTTTCTTTTTCCTGTTAACTACTTGAGATATCAAAATGGCACAGTGTTTAGGAAGCAACTGCAACAAAATACTCATTTTACACATTTATCAGTTACCCAGACATCAACAAGTAGAAACCAGATTAAGAGATTAATCCAAAACTTAGAATAGTTACTTCAATGGAGGTTAAATATACATTAGATAGCCATCTAAATTAATTTTTGCAAACAATATATATGATATATGAACCATATTCTTAGTATTCACTATTTGGAAGGGATAAATTATTCAGATGTTCCCTATACTCTAGTCTTAACAATCAGTAGTTCATAGTTATAAACACAACTAAGGTTTTTATACCATGGCTAAGTGTGAAATCATCATGATCTTATATTGTACAGGAGGGAAAAAGGTCAAAATAAAATATTATGTTCAGTTTACAAAAGTGTATACAGTACTAAAATTTGTATAGTTAAAATTTATATACTGGCTCATAATATAAGTTACCATGACAATTTTTCAACTGATATGACATATTGAAATTTGCTGGAAAACTTTACCTATAAAACTGTAGATAATAAGAATAGCTCTTGGGTGTGTTGAGTTCAATCTGAATCCCCAAGTCATGACTAAAAAAGTTTCAAAATATTAAGTGTATCATGTGACTAAAAAATTGTTTCATTATAAACATTTAAGAGTACAACTTACAAAGGAAAATATGTCTAAAAATGAATAAATGAGCCTGTTTGTATTTTAAAAATATATTATATTGTTCTCACTTTGCTGATTTTAATAACCGCCTGGCTAGAATTTTAAAATATTGCTGAGTATTACACTACCCACACCCAGCTAGCCAAATTTTTGGGGGAGAACATTGTGTATTTATTTTAAAAAATGTCATTTATTTATAAAAAAATAAAAAAATTGTTTTTCTCAAATACAATGAAGTAAAAATGTTTGCCTACAAACAACATTTACTTTTTTTATTAGTCAAATCTACATAAGAAATTTGAACTAGTTTATATTTTGGTTAAACTTGTCAGCCATTTACAAATCTTTGCTATACATGTTATACTCAAAGTATCTTAAATGTTTAAAAATTTACTTTAATAGACTCTAGCAACATACATCCCATTGGACAACCTATTCAGATTCCTCCATCTATTATATCTAGAAGAAATTAAAGTCTGTTCACCATAGGAATTGTTTTCTGAAAGGCCTTTTTCATTACCAGAAATCTATTATATAGTAGGATATTGGTAGGAAAAAAGACCTTTCAGAGAGTAATTCCTACCGTGAATGGAGTATAAATCATTTTACTGGTACAGTTTTGATACACTGTAAAGGTATTATTCCTGATGTCAGAAAATACAAACTTTTAGTTAATGAATTTAATTTAAAATAGATCAGTAGATGATGGTTAAGTAGCAAAGAACACATATGATAATGCGGATTAATATATTGCCAGCTACATATTTTTGAGAAGTGTGTTGAAATATACCATATTTGTACATATGTTTGGGGATATAAAGGATTGGGAGAGTGGGGAGATTGCCATAGTGAAAGTTATTTTCGGTAAAGTTCCGATACAAAAACAATGTGAAGTCAATGTCTCACAAGCAATTTTGCATGCATCATCTTGTTGATATTTATAGATGAAAAGCAAGACATAGAAGCATAACCTTAACTAGAGACAGCAGAGAACATATGCCTGAAAAAAATCACTTAATTTACAATATAAAACAAATAATTATAAATATGAGTATGTAAATCTTGATAGAAAAGTAAAGAGAAGGCAAAAATAGATAATATTTCAGCCTAGCACTAGAAATATAGGTCTTGTCCTTAAAATAGGGCTGTGATTTTAAATGTATGACAAAGTTCTACAATACCTAGCACAACAAAAATTTAAAAAAACATGCCAATATGTATGCCAATCTTTGGATAGACTAATTTTTTAAACTTATGATCAAGACCTAGTCTAGTCATTTAAAATGAATAATTATATGAAAGTCAAAATGTATTTAAAATAAAAAACCAAGTTTTTGATTTAATTGTAGAAATAGAATTAAAGTATAATTATAAGTCCCTATGTTCCTAACAATGGCCAAAAAAAATCAGAACTAGAGTAACAAAAATAAAGAAAAAATGGACAATAAAGAGTTAATAATAATGAAATTTCAACAAAGGCAATGTTATAAAGTCAAAACATCTTACCTTGTCACTCATTAGACACTGTTCATCACAAATAGTAGTAATGATGTTTTTTGCTTCTTTAGCCATTTCATCCAAAAACATATTTACAACAGATAAACTTCTTTCCCGAATATGATGTCTCTGAAACAAATTATTTTTACTGTCCAATAAATATTCATTATTAAATAAAAACACTTTCTTTGTGAAATTCAATATTTAAAAAAAAAAATATTGAAGAGAACTCAACTCTAATATACTGAGAATGAGAACTCAATTCTTATATACAGAGCGAGCAAGCAATTATAGTTAATGTTGATGGTTGATTAAAGTGAAATGGAAGAATTCAGCATTTTTGCAGCTTTTATAAAAAAAATGCTTTGGATAAACTATATATTATTATTATTATTATTAGCACCACGTCTTACTACCCGTTCGGGTTATACGCACTTACGCTAATGTGCAATGGTAGNGCGTCTTACTACCCATTCGGGTTATACGCACTTACGCTAATGTGCAATGGTAGGGTGATTGTGAGATGAAATGGAGGACCTACAGTTTAACGTGGAATCCGAACCACGGTAGAGGCCTGGCATTCCTCACATTCACAAGTTGTGATTAATACACATCTTGTCAGAGGTGAAGGAAGGGTTGGTAATCAGATAAATCTGTGCCGGGACCGAGGATTGAACCCCGGACCTTCAGCACAGAAGTCTGACACCTTACCCCTAGACCACCAGGTCACCTGATAAACTATATAAAACGGCCACATGATGAATGTGGCAAATTTTTAAAAAAATGGAAAATAATTCACCTGGATAAAAAACCAGTAATTAAAAAAATCACCTTTATGTTACAAGCTATGGATCAAATCCTTACCTCTTAAGTATGAGTTAGCGGTGAAAACAATACACTCACCATGCCAGTAGCAATGATACTTGCATGTAAAATAAACAGAAAATGAAATTGAAATTTAAAAAAATATGTTAAACTTTCACATAATTAAACTTACCTCTTCTGGACAAAGTTCATGAGTGCAGCTTTGAAAGTGTCCACATATAAGTGGGAATGCAACTATGTAACGATTTTGAGCAGGGAATTCCAGACACATATGAAATTGGTCTTCAAATATTTTGCTGTAAAAACTAAAGAAAAATATACAATATAACTAATGTGCAGTACCATTAAGTTGTTCCAAAGTAAATAGAATATAGAAGCACAGAAACCAAAATTAAAAGTAAATCAACTTTGGATTTTTTTCAAATGTGTTGCATATTTCTTATTTCTATTTAAGTAGGGTATTTAATGTGCACTTTCTGAACCAACTGATTATATCAGCACACGAGAATGTTCATTAGTGTTTGACAAAGGGCATACCAATTTTGCCAGGAAAGGTATTTTCACATACCTTCCAGGGTTCTTTTACATGCCACAATCGACATGGGACTAATGGCTTTAATTCCCCTCCAAAGGTAGCTGTGCTACAGATTTTTATCGCTCAAGAAAAATCCATCAACCCTGGCTGGGTTTTAACCCACAAACATCAGTCTTGAGGTGAGCACTATATCCCAAGACCACCAAGGTTAACTATATTTATTAATATAATGAAGTAATAATTACAAGAATAGTAGCCATGACTCCTTAACATTAATTTAATTAATACATTCATCAAAAATATCTTCTTAGGTCTGAATGACTTAGGCCCTAACTCAACAAAAAATTAAGGTATAGAAAAAATTTAAAAAATAAAATTTGGAAATTATATTTCAATATAACCAGCAATAAAACTAAAAACTATTAAATTATATTAATTGAAAAATAACAATCTGGACACAGGAATGAAACCATGGACCTTTGGATTTTGCACACCAATGCTACAGAGTAGGGCCCTGCTTTACGGCGTTCCGCTAATAAGACGGTTTCCAATTTTAGACATGCTTCACTATGTTAAATGTCTGTCTCACTCTTACAGCGATTTTCAAGATATCATCTACCCACTATTGTGTAAGAGAGAAACGTTTGAGTATTTCTCTCTCTCTCTCTCTCTTACACACTATTGTGTAGGAGAAAAACTTGTGGGTAATTATCTCTTTCCTACACACTTTTAATAATCATTCACTAATTTTGAATGACTATGAGTTATATCAATGTATTTTTAGTTAAATGAAATAAATGTTTTAGTAAAATGTTTGAATATCATTGGTAGGCTCGAAACTGGTGAATTGTGTCTTTAATTAAGTTGATGTAGGTTAGTATTGTAAAACTTCCTTCAGGCTAGTATTGGGAACACTCACTGGCAGCAGCCTAGTTACATAATGTCTTTGGTCGCCATTTTATGTTGATAATTTAGTCTATTTACAATATTTGTGCACTCGGCTTTTTTAATTTGTTGGATTACATATAGTACCGGTACTAAATAATATTTTAAGCCTACTAGTTACAATGACTTATAAGTGTAGAAGTGATAAAAAGAAGACTCGTAAACCTCTTACTTTAAATACTAAACTAGAAATTATTAAACTAAGTGAACAAGATATACCTTTTGTTGAGATAGGCTATAAGCTAGGTTTGGCTCGCACAACCATTAGTATAATCATGAACGCTAAGAAAAAAGTGTTGAAAGAAATTAAAAGTGCTACGTGCTACACCAGTAAACACTAACGTTATAAGAAAATGTGATAGCCTTATTGCTGGAACGGAAAAACCCTTACTGATGTGGATTGAGGATCAAACCAAACACAACATGCCTTTAAGCAAAGCCAATATACAGGATAATGTCCTAAGCTTATTTAATGCTTTGAATGTTAAGAGAGGCGAGGACGCTGCCGATGATAAATTCGAAGCTATCAGATGCTGGTTTAAAAAATCTAAACAAAGAAGCAATCTCCACAACATCAAAGTGCAAGGTGAAGCAGCTAGTGCTGATTCAGATGCTGCAGAAAGTTATCCATGTGAACTAAATAATCATTGAAGATGGTGAATATACCAAGCAGCAGAGTTTTAACGTGGACAGAAGAGGCCTCTATTGGAAGAAAATGCCATCTAGAACATTTATTGCTAAAGAGTAGTAGTCAATGTCTAGCTTCAAAGCTGCAAAAGATAGGTTAACTATTTTGTTAGGGGCTAATTAAGCTGGTGATTGCAAGTTAAAACTGATGATTTATCACTCAGAAAATCCTAGGGCCCTAAAGAACTATGCTAAAGCGAGCCCCCCTGTTTATTATAAATCCAATTCAAAAGCTTGGATGACTATTATTCTTTTCTCAGATTGGTTCACAGATTATTTTAAGCACACAGTAGAGGCTTATTGCAAGGAAAAAAGATTCCTTTTAAGATTTTACTTCTTACAGACAATGCCCCAAACCACCCTAGATCTCTTATTGGTATGTACAAGGAGATAAATGTTATTTTCCTTCCTGCAAATACAACTTCAGTATTGCAGCCTATGGACCAAGGTGTAATCGCAGCGTTTAGATCCTATTACCTAAGAAAAACTTTCACTAGGGCTATAATTCCTTAGACAATGATACACTAAATGGGCCTAAATAAAACCAATTAAAGGCATTTTGGAAAGACTTTATAATTTTGGATGGTATAAAAACTATTAAAGATGCATGGGAGGAGGTTAAGAAAACCATAGTGAAAGGTGTTTGGAAGAACTGGACAACTTTCAAGGCTTTGAGAATCCAGTAGAGGAAGTAACTCAAAATGTTGTGGAAATGGCAAGGGAATTAGAATTGGAAGTAAAGCCTGAGGATGTGGTAAAGTTGCTTGTCTCTCATTTCAAGGCCCTAAGAGACAAGATCTTATTCTGAGTGAAGAGCAAAGAAGGGTGTTTTGTAAAGAGGAGTCCAGTCCTGATGATAGTCCTGCTGTGGCTATAGAAATGACAACCAGTGAATTAGAAGAAATTATCAAATTTATAGAATTTGGGATGGCAGCTTTTAAGAAGATTGACCCAAATTTTGAAAGACGTTCTAAAGTGAATGCAAGCCTTCATAACAATATTGCATGTTAGAAGGAGGACGGGAATCCATGAGGCAAAGTTCATTGTTTTCCTACTTTAAGACAGTACCATCTCAATCCATCAACATCAACAGCTAGCCTTGAACAACCATCAACATCAACAGCTAGCCTTGAACAACCATCAACATCAACAGCTAGTCTTGAACTACCTTCAACATCAATACAAACCCCTGCAAGAGATTCATCCAAGCCTCCATCATCAAAACAAATACAATTCATTGAAAAGTCATTTATATTCGTCAGTCACTTTTAACTAAGGTTAAAAATATTTTAAGGTAAGCAAAGTGTGTACTGTAGGCTATATACATATTACTTTTGTATTGGTTTTTTAGGCCTTCTATATCACATTTATGATAGTATAAACATTGTATTAGGATTTTATATGCATTTCCAGTTTTAAAAAAAAGTTATGTCCCGCTTTACAGCAGGGCCTTGGAATCTAACCCGCAAGGCCGTAGTCAGGGTGGGGTTTTCGGGGTTCAAGCCCCCCCCCCCCCCCCCCCC
>CABFWB010005328.1:16860-33180 GCA_902151455.1 Timema bartmani | reverse complement strand
CCCGCCCCGAAATTTTATGAACAAAATATATATGGCTTTATTTATGGTTCAAACAATATCAAAATTAAGGTACAAGTACAAATTAGGGGGCTGTGTTACCATAAAAAAACACTTCAAAGAGCTTACGGAGGTGTTTATTATTTATAATTTTTTCTAGCCTTCGGGGAGTTATGGTGTTATGTTGTCATAAAAATAATTTTCAGATAGCTTCTAGAGGTGTTTAATATTTAGAATTGTTCATATTTTTCGGCGGTTAGGGGGTTATGTTGCCATAAAGAAACACTTTAGAGAACTTCTAGAGCTGTTTAATATCTGGAATTTGTCCTAGCCTTCGGCAGTTAATGGGTTATGTTACCATAAAAAACACTTAAGAGAGCTTCTAGAGCCATTTAATAACTAGAACTTGTCCTAGCCTCCGATAGATTGGGGGTAGTGTTGACATAAAAAACACTTCAGATAGCTTCTAGAACAGTTTTTTATTTAGGATTTTTTCTAGCCTCTGTCAATTGGAGGATGGGACCACCAAACCCCCCCTGAAATTATTGGATGGCTACGGCCTTACTAACCCGCCATATGTGCAGGGACCTACTGTACTACCTACTAGATGTGTGCCCACAATGAAGCCAGTATAGATATTATCCACTAATCAAGAACCAATGATTTTGTCATAATAAGGCTTTTTGGTGATATATTTCCAGCCTGAGCCTGCAGAATTGAGCAAAACTATTATTAAGTTCTTCTGTTCTAAACCTTTCACTTTCTAAATTTTGCAGTCCCGACCTTGTGGGACTAACCCTCTGAATTATTTTCCAGGTTTATAGGTCCAACTATATCAAGCACATTTGGCCTCATCTAGTCAAATGGTTAGACAAATAAACGTGCCATTTAGATGATAATATTTAAAGAGTGAAGACCTTATATTTTCATCAGCGGACTTATCCACCCCCACCCAATGTACTACCTGATTTATTAAAGATGGGCCAGGTGATTTCATTACCAAATAGTTTGGGCTGAGCACACCTTCTTTTGAAAAATGTTCGTTATTGCGATTTAAAAAAGGATAAGTAGTTTCATTAGCAAAACAGTATGATGTTTGATGGCAAAAATTACTCATTTGTCAATTCTTACATTATAGTTATGTAGAAGTTAATTTTTCCCTAAGAGTGTTTGGGTTGGATGCAACTTCATTTTAAAAGTGTTACTGCTTTTTATTTAAAAGTATTGGGGAATTTATTTCTCCATTAAAATGGTATGTATTGGTCACAACTTAAATAACATGATTATTATTGATATATTAAACTGGTGATGGACTTGCAAAAACTTTATCTCGAGTCCAGTATTGCAATATTGCATCCTGGGCCACTTTTCATTAGTTGTATTGCGATTAACTATGGCAACTGGTGTAAGTATCAGCTACTCAGGTCTATCCACAATCACAGCCTGATTGGCACTGATACCAGGTTATAGTATTGTGCCCAAGTTGTCATTTTTCACTTAATTAAATTGGATTCCCATTTTAGTAATTATCCTGTGGACACCCATTCTCTATCAGTTTGTGATGCATATGAACTCAAACTTAAATGTGCTGTCTTAGGCACTAATAGCGTTACTTGTATAAAGAACCTGTAAAAAGTATATTAATAAATTTAATACTCAGTTAAAACATTTACCAAAATATAGACAAGTCTGAGGTTTCCACAAGAATTTCGTCTAGATAGTCAATCATTTTTGTGTGAAATACAATGGTATCAATTAAAGATGCCAAATCTCTATTTTCAGCAAGTACTAGAGGAGATTTACTGACTGAGGTGTATGCTTGCAGTCGAAACCAATCCAAGCGAATAGCTCGAAAATCAAAAAGTTCATTTTCCTCCACTGAAACAGATTAAACTTATTTTAGAAAAAACAATAAAGTATTAATATAATTGTATTACCTCTTAGGTTGTCAACATTGTTACTCCAAAATGTAATGTTTATTTAGGTCAATGCAGGTAAAACAATATTGGTCAAAAAAGTGTTCTAACTAGCTTCGGTGGCCCTATGGTATGGCACCACTCTCGCGAGAGACTCGACTGCCAAAGACGGGAAATTCGAGGTTCGAATATAGGTCGGGTTTATTGATGGTAGTTTTTCTTAAATGGTTTTCCATTCCCTCCACAAGCAAATATAGGTACACTTCCTCAAAATTCCACTTTCCTCATACATAACACATAAACAAAAATAGTACATATGCGTATAATCCAAATGAGTAGAAAGATCCATTGCTAAAAAAAAATAATGTATTCACCCCACCTTTAAGAAGTTCTCTGTACCCTGACAGTGAATAGTTTTTATTTTTTGCTTTGAGTCTTACTACCCATCCGGGCTATCCATGTTTATTTTTTATTTATTTTTTTAACACTGCGTCTTACCACCTGTTCGGTTTATACAGATATATACATGTTAATTATTATTATGGAATAAGGATGAGAACAGTTGAATACGGAATAAATGTACAGACATGTGCATGGAAGGAGAGCAAGACAAATTTTAAGAAAGAAACAAACTAAGAATACCCGGTCATAATTTGAACCTTGACCTCTCTTTTACTGGCAAACCAGACTATATAAGCTTGGAATTTAGTCTGTATGTCTACTGGTGTGGGTCCCGTGATTAGTATCAGGGTGGTGAAACAGGAAAAATGAAATAATGGCTGTAGAAAGGAAGAGCAAGCTCACAGAGGTGCCTTGTTATCTCACCCACCCTCCATACCTTTTATTAACATTTAGTACTTGAAAGTGGAGACCTTCAAAGTCCATACTTGTGATTCAAGCCCCTGATAGCCTTTACTAACATTCATCATGCATAATCAGTCTAGCATCAAAGTCTTCCACATATTATCCTGCCCGGCACCATAAAAACTGATTAGCAGGCTGTAAATTAATATTTGGTCGAGTAATGGATAAAACTCGTAACTAGCAGGACATAGTGCTGGACAATAAAATGGTTATACGAATAAACAAAGGGGTTGAGTGACAGAATAAATTGTTTCTCGACACTCAGAAACTATGTGGACCAATTTGTCGAAGATTTTTAAATATGTATTTAAGTTGGCTGAGTAGGTCAAGTGACCAAAACCACTTTGAAAAGGAAGTTTGTTTCAGTGGTGATAGCTTTGTAGTTGAAGTATGAAAACTTATCTGGTGGATTAAAAATTCCCTTGATGGCAGGTGGTGTTAGTTTAGAGCAAACAATTTTTATCAAAACTAACCAATACTAATATCATTTAAAGGCATACTTATGATAAACTAATGTTATCAAAGCTATCCAAGACTTAAATTACTTAACTTAAATGAACTTCAATTGTATGTGTGTGTTTACGCATATATATGCACACACAAAGCACACACAAGTGTGTGCGCATGTTGCAAACGCAAACAGTTTACTGTCCTAAAAATTATAACAAATATGTTGGTTAAATTTAATTAATATATGGCACATATGATCTGAAATAATTTTAACATGGATACAAATTTTACTAAAATGGCAACAAGGCTTTTGATTTTTTCCTAAACATATTAAATCGTCTAATTAATAAATTGTGAAGCTAAATCTATTTGTAAACAGATGACAATTAAAAGAAAAGATAATAAATTATAGTAAAAATCAAGGTTTACTTTACAACTTAGAGGGTCATCACAAAAAAGTGATAATTTTACAAATATACAGAAAACTTAAATTTTTATCTTCTCTTTATTAAAACAGACATGGGTAACTGTTATTTAACAATATAGTTACTAATATTGTGAATTTTGTATATTTTATCTTACTTATTTCAGGCCCTATGATTACTAACTTATTAGCATATTGTATTAGAAAAAATCAACAAAACTTATATGAATGTAAATTGAGCTAAATCAAGAATCTATATTGAATTTGAAGTGGAGCAAACTATTAAAAAAATCTTAGAATTTGATGAATGGAAAATAATTGTATAGACATATATGAATAATGATTTTTATCTGTGGTAAAATTCACAAATTGAAATCATAAGTTATTTTCAGCACTACTTCATATTCTTTTAGTCCCTCCTCCCTCTTCCGCTTGATTTTCATTCCCATTTTGAAAATACAGCCTTTCAAAATTCTACAAAATATTTAGAATTAATGTGGCTCAATAGTATATTTGTCACTGGTAGCCTACTTATAAAGTTTATTATATTGTTAGAAAAAAGGCATTAGTTATTTGGGTTTGTTAAAAACATGTGGCACTCTGAAGTATTAGGATATTTTCTTAAATGTTTATAGTTGGGTCATATAGTCCCCTGCAAATTACCATATAATATGGCAGGTATGTTTGTGGCTTTTTATCATGATAGTCAGTTACAAAAGTTGTAGATACAATTTTGAAAAGTTGTTGGAGTATCAACAATGACACTCAGATTGAATTACAGTCTTGACACGTAATTTATCAATAGCCTGTCTTGTAACGATTTTAAAAGGTATTTTCATTTTTTTATTATAATTAAAGACTTAATTAAATGTGACATTTTAACTGTCACTTAGGAGATCAAGATAATTACAAAATGTTTGTGTAAATTTAATGAATATTATTATTATCTCAGTGTAGTAGGTTAGCTAATATGACACCTTAGCTCTGTCGGTAGCTGTCTGTCTAATGATCTGATGGTCCCAGGTTCAATTTCCAACTTGGCCGAAAAATGTATCATTAGTGAGATGTGGTTCTACCCTTTCAGTGATGAATTAACAGCCGCGGACTGGATTTTGTGCTTGTCCTAGTCTTAAGTTAGATTATAAGGCATGTGAAGCTACGACAGGCCTAACAAGTCAGTAGTGGAAAATATTATGTCTTGAATAAAAAAGTGACCCAAGCCAGAGGCGAGATACAGTAATAGATGTAAAGTAAAGTATAGTAAAGTAAAGTAGGTTAGCTAGTTAGAAGTGGAGGCCATGGGAATGAAGTTTGTGAGGAGCATGTCAGCTGTCTCAAGGAGAAACAGGTTCAAGAATAGAATTGCTCAGGCAAGAGTGGTAGTAAAATGAAGTACATAATATAATAGGGCAAGCAAGGCTGAGATGGTAAGGTCATGTAATGAGGGTGGAAAAGGAAAGAATAACAAAGAGAATGATGGAGATGAAGTATGTAGGAAAAATACTGCAAGGGAGACCAAAATAGAGATATAGGGAGCAGATAACAGAATGTGTAGAAGTGAAAAAAGGAGACTGAAGGAAGGAAAGAGGATGATGGAGGTATTTTAATAAACTGACCCGGTAATAGGCCATGCACAATTGATGATGATGATGAATGCCATAAGTTAGGTTTGAATTTTAAGATGTTTGTATTAATTCATATGAAAACCATAACAATACTCCTTGCTAATAAATAGAGGCTACCTAAATAAACTCAAATGCTGGTGTTTTACAGATTTTCTAAGCATTTCATGATCATTCAAATTGTGTGAAGAGTAAAATACCTTGCTTCACTGAGAGGTTAGTAATGGTGTTGCACAATGAAGACAGAATACTGCTTTCATCCTCAGGACACACTTGCAAATTTTGGATCATCTGGTTCAAAGCAATGGCATCAAATCCAGCCAAATATTGAACATAGTATCTCTGCATCACTTGACTATATTTTCGTACTAGTACTGTAAAAATAAAATACATATAATGTAAAAAGTATGAATATATAATATATCCAAATAGTTATTGAATTATCATCTGAAAAGAGTCCGTCGTCATCATCGTTGTCATTATCATCAGCAGCAGCACCACGTCTTACTACCCGTTCGGGTTATACGCACTTACACTGATGTGTAATGGTAGGGTCATTGTGAGATGAAATGGAGGACCTGCAGTTTAACGTGGAATCCGAACCACGGTGGAGGCCTCGCAATCCACACATTTACAAGTTGTGATTAATATACGTCTTGTCAGAGGTGAAGGAGGGGTTTGGTAAATCTGTGCCAGGACCGAGGATTGGACCCAGGACCCCCAGAAAAGAAGTCTGACACCTTACCCTTAGACCGCCAGGTCACCTACTATGAATTAATTAATTTCACAAAAAAAATTTTTTTGCCAGCCCATCAAAAACTGACCTAAGCAATAGACCTTACTGGCTTTCTTTCTTTTTCATTTTGAATGCTACAACATTTTTTTTAGGGTCTGAACTAAATGCACATTAGTAATTTCAAAGAAATGGTGATGATCTTAAATAGTTTACAAATGTTAGCATATTAGTAATTTCAAAAACATGACGAGGATCTTAAATATTTTATAAACGTTAGCTTTACTAATAGAGCCTAATATTTGGGATATTAAATTATTTGTAAGTTTTGTCTTAGTATCTTTAATAGTAAGTTGCTTTAATTATTTTAGAAAGTAAGGTTCAAAAAACACATAACTATTGGCCTCTGCACACCAGGTAAACAATAATTACAATATTACTCAAATGTTGGTCATGTGAATTTTCTTAGTTATGGACTGCATTTGCACAACAGCTACTTAGTTTTATTTCTTCCCACTTGTAGTGTATGAATGGTCATGTTAATTGATACTCAGCCACTACCCTTAATTAGGAGTGAAATGTGCTATTATTTTTCCATCTTGTGTATTAGTTGCTCAGAAAATGAATGATGCAAATTTATGGAAATAAAAGGTTTATGCAAATCCCTGTAATACATCTTTTTAGGTAATATGGTTTTATCATTATGTTTATGTCTAGCAACTTTATTAATATAGAGAAGGGTGTAAATTAGGGATGGGACCCTCGAGTCCTTTGGGATATTTGAGATTTGAAAGTCAAATCCTTGTAAAAATGTTTTTCAATTTAAATTTATTTTATAGCTCTAATAATACTTATTGGTGGTTCAGACCCAAATATAATAATAGGATGAACTAGGCCCCAGACCAGTAATTTAACACTTATCTGAATGTATGACTTTATAATGAATGGATTATAATAAAGAATGTTAACATTTAGTTACTATTTGTATTTTCTATTATTATATTATATTTAAATTTCCTCTTATGTTCATATTTTTTTCCAAGTTTCCAAGTTTCAAAGGTAAATTTGAAATTTGGATTTATAAATTAATAGATTCGACTCAACTCTAGTTTAAATAAAGGAATAACAAGCAAAGTAAATCAAGAAGTTTTTTGTATATCAGAATGAATAAAGAATCAAATAGCCAAAGCTATTATTTATGTTTATTAGTGAGGATTACTCCATCTAAATATCATATTCTGAAGATTGTAAGGTGACACCTGGACACGGGAATCGAACCCGGGACTTTTGGCTTAGTACTCAAATACTCTAACCACTGAGCTATTCCGGAATCGTCCCGTACCCAGGATCATTCTTCACTCATATTTTAAAGCAGAGTCTATGATGGACGTGCGGGAATCATCGGCTACAAATGTGTAATTTTATTAAGATCACGAACTATCAGTTAACGCAGCCACCTTTGTCTCGGTAGTTGCCTTAATACTGCCACTTGTACAATTATTATAATTGTAAGGGATTGATTATTCAATTTTAAGAATACGATATCTAGATGGAGTAGTCCTCACTAAAAAACATAAATAATAGCTTTGGCTATTTTATTCTTAAATATGCAATCACTTACAATTATAATAATTGTACAAGTGGCAGCATTAAGCCAACTACCGAGTCGAAGGTGGCTGCGTTATCTGATAGCTAGTGATCTTAATAAAATCACACATTTGTAGCCAACAATTTCCGCAAGTCCATCATAGACTCTGCCTTAAAATATGAGTGAAGAATGACCCTGGGCACAGGATGATTCCTGGATAGCTCAGTGGTTAGAGCATTGGTGTACTAAGCCAAAGGTCTCGGGTTCGATTCTTGTGTACAGGTGTCATTTTTCAATTTTCAGAATGAATAAAGGTCATCCAAAAATACTTTTTAATTCTTGATATAAGTTTGGATGTGTTTATAACTAGGATAGATTTAAATATTAATCTAGTTAAAAAAAACTTTTTACTTTTGGTCAAAGTATATTAAATAAAATTAAATAAACAATAATAATACCCTTATTATCTGATTCAATTATGTTTTAGTTTATTTAACAGTTACGTGATCAGTGTCTAGTTTTTATATCAAAGAATTAACTAAATAAACTTTAGTTTGATATAAACATACTTTGTACCCCAGTCACAATGAAATTATTTTGAAAAGAAGAAATTAAGTTATGATGTCAATAATGCTATCTAAAATAATGAATAGATTTTCATTTATATTAACAAAAATAACTTATTTCTTGGTATTGATGAGCCTTAAAATTAAAATAATAGAATATCTTGCATATCAATACCTGAGAATTGTTGACTAGATTATTAAAAAGTTCAAGGTACTGGTATTACCTTCCAACCAATATATTGTAATAACTTGTATTTCAAGGAAGAAAAAAGTTTACACTCTGAGCCTTAGGAAGCTGCATGTGGCAATGAAAGCTAGTTTTTAAATGAACTAGTTTTTAAATGTGTTGTGTGTATGAGTGTTTGATCCAAACAATTTCTACTCCAGCATCACTCAGGCAAGAATACCTTCAACTTTAAACCGCTATAAAATGTTAGTATTTCTTATTTATACACAAAAATGACAAGTAGTCATAAGTAATGTTAATATTAGAAAATTAGTATAGTAATAAAAAATAAAATTGATTATAAATTACCTCTTAGTTCTTCCATATGAAACAACAACTCTGGCATTTGCCTGTCAACCAAATCTTCGGTTGTTTTACCCTTGCTTTTTTGTAATGGGGGATTGTCGTTGTGTCGTAATAACCAATAAACTTCATCTCTTGCAAAACAAAGTCCAATGAAAATCAACAATGCCTAAAAAGTAAAACAATTAAATATTATTAATCTATGAAATTATGTGTTAAAAATGTGTATTTCAATATAAAGTGTGTATCAGTTGGATTTATATAGGTTGGAGCAGAAACAATTAGATGATCTATGCTGAGGAAAGTGATGGGCAATGTGCTGAGGTTTACCTGACATCCGGTGGAGCTCACCTGAGTTATATTATATTCAAAAAGTTAAAAGTTTAGCATGTAGTTTGCTTTTATTTAGCTAATGAATATTTGATTTTCAAATAAAGTGTTAATTTTAAAGTTACTAATAGTCTAATTTTATAGGCCCCATCCTGTAATACTGGTCACTGATAGCATACGAGGCCTTTCCAAAAACATCCTGAACTTTTTTTTTATAATAGTTTTGGGCTTACCTACACCTACTTATTCAGCCTAGTCGCCTTCGAAGTACTCGCCTCCTCGGTTGTTATACATCTCCCAAATTCGTTTACACTTCATGAAGAGGTCATGATAGGTTGTTTTTTTTGGGATCACGCATAGGTCTGAGATTTTTCCTTGCTGTCTTCAATCCTGTCGAGTTTTCGTCCTTTCAACATAGATGTTAGTTGCGTAAATAAGAAAAAGTTAGCGGGGGCAAGGTGAAGCGAGTAGGGAGAATGGGGAAGCAGCCACGGTTTGTTTTTTCATAGCTCGGGCCTCTTTCTCTTGACATTTTCTCTCAGACATCTCAGCACTAAGAGATAATTCTACTGATTCACTGTGTGTCCCTCTGGTTTAAAAAAAATTGTGATATACAATACCCTCAATGTCAAAAACACCATCAGCATGACTTTCATGTTCGACCTGACCTATCATGCTTTTTCCTGTCCCAGCAAATTATATCCAGCCCACTGTGAAGAGTGTGTTTGTATATTGAAATTGTAGCCGTAAGCCCATGTCCAATAAGCAGTGATCATTCTCTTCATGAAGTTTTCATCCTCGTTTGAGCAATTCAAAAATTTCTGACAGAGTGCAGCGGAATTTTCTTTCTGGAGTCAGCAGCCATGGGATGAATTTTGCAGCAACTTGATGCATTTCCAATTTTTTGGTCAGAATGTCATGTCACAATCCCATTCAAATGTTGCACTCATACGCAATTTCTCAAATAGTCAATCAACGATTTGAACACTCAGTTACCCAAACTTGGGCCATATGAGCACCTTCAGTTAAAGTCGAGGGCAGCCCTGAGCACAGTTCATCATCAGTTGACTGCCGATCACCTTTGAATTGCTTACACCATTTATAAAATTGCATATGGCCTAAGCACTGATCAGCGTAAGCTTGTTTCATCATTTCATGAGTTTCCATAAACGTTTTCCCAGGTTTACCGCAGAATTTAATGATGAGAGGCTGCTCATGAAACCCAGTCATCTCTAAAATTGCAACACACGCACAGCAAGCTCATTAATAACACAATGTAGCCTGATAACTAATCATAATAGATTATTGAGGTGAACCGTAGAGTAATTGTGAGGTTTGCCATTAAGTAGCGCTACCTATCACACATCACTACGACATCATGTTGGCGCGTTATTTCAAAAGTTTTGGAACTTTTTGTACAGGCCTCGTAAAATAATTTTATCAGTTATTGAAATAAAAAAGACTTTGAAATTAAGTATACTATGTGCTGCCATATTAAATACAGAGTTCATATTCATATATAATTATGTAATAAAGGATTTATTATTTCAGTTCCAGCTCACCACCACCAATTCAATAATTGGTCATAATGTTAGTGATTAATATTATGGATGACTCAGATTACATGTATTCTTGCAATTCACTGTAATTGCATATCTTGCCGTCTAGCAGCAGATACTGAGTCCTCAACTGAGAATCATACTCTGGAGACCTTTGAAAAATGTGGCAATTTAGACTATCAATTTATAATACTGTATTAGCAGCCCAAGAAGGACCAGTAAAATAATTACCTTTGGACCAAGTAGTCCTGGTTGATCGGTTAGGATCAGACCTAATTCTTTCAAAGTTGTCCTCAGAAATTTTCTTCTTTCTCTATGCCGAAGAGCCCTAGATAAACAAATTAAAATATTCAGGATTTCAACACATCAAAAATATTATATTATCATCAATTCATGTGTATATTAAATCAATTTAGTAATATAATAATAGGGTTAGTTATTTATAAGACATGCTTAAAAGTTCAATACAGTAGAGTCTCGGAAACTCGACCTAATGTAGATTGAGATGGTGTTGAGTTATTGAAATGTCGAGCTTTACAAATGAACTTACATAAGATGCATGTTTACTATGTCATGTTTACTAAACAAGGATGAATCACAGTACAGTATCGAACATTATAGGTACAGTTGTACTGTACTGTAGTATTGTATGGTACAGTAACAATAATATACAAACAGTACAATATATTACGTGTTAATATAATGGTGTATATACACATGTGTAATATACAGAAATGCAGTACAGTACTGTACATATAATATTATATTGATTTGAATAACACGTTAGTGAATTGTAAAACTAACAAACAAAGCACTTGTAAAAACACCACAGCACGACTGTTCCACTCGAGTTACACAAACAAACTGAGAGGTTATACAGTTGAATGACCTTAGATTGTGATGACTGGCACCAACAACTATGTGCACGTGCTGAGTTACACAGAACGTCAAGTTATTGAGTGTTGAGTTTCCGAGACTCTAGTGTATTTTTTTAATGGAAACAAAAGGAATTATTTAATTTAGTATTAATGAAGAAATTAAGTATATGAATATGAATACAAAGCTTTGGGAAAGTTAAGAATGGTGATGAATGGAAATGTAATGAAATTCATTTAAGTTTCTAAATTATTATATAAGACAATAATACATCATATTTAATACATCATTCATTAATTTCCAAAATTTCATATTCCATTTATCACAATTTATTTTTTATTTAAGTTTATATACAAAGTGCAATTAAGTTATATGTTAAGAGGACAGTGTATTAAATAAAGTATAGGATATTTCCTAAACTATTAGCGGTGTAAGAAAATATTTACTTAGTAAAAAATTATAAATTTAATGTATTTGCAAATCAAATTGTCATGAATACCATAACATATTGTTGTAAGCTTAATAATTGTTTTAGTTTAGTACCGCCCCCATCAATGGTCTTACATTTTAATATGTTGATCTCGAAAGAGAATTGATTGCTAGTGATAAAGAGGTCAAGGTTCGAATCTCAGCAAGGTATGTGGTGTGGCTTTTCATCAATGATTAATCACTCACCCTGCACACCAATTTGAGTACAGTTTCTCTCAATTTTACTTCCATGATCATTGCCTCATAAGTGTAAAAATGTAGATAGCCTGGACAGATAGTAATATAAGGTGCACACAAAAAAAAAGTTTAGTTGCATCAATAATATTCTTGGGTATATTTATTTAAAATACACTTGATACTGGGTAAAATAAATTTATCAAAATATATGAGTTATTTTATTAGTTACTCAATTCATTTCCTTCTTCAATGGTTAGTAAAGCGTAGCTAAACACAGAAAATTAGTGTACTTTGAACCTTGAATAAAAAATTTTTAAAAATGTTAGATCAATTTTAGCGACTGTTTGGTTGGTCAAGTGCATTAATACAGCTATAGACAAAAAAAAATCCAATAAATTTCCCATAGAGGTGGCTTGCAGGCTACTAAGTTGATGAGGTTGGGTTGGGGGTGGCAGCACCTAGAGACTTCTAAATATTATATATATATATATATATATATGTATATATATATATATATATAAGGACATCTAGTGTGTTGGAGCAGATATGGGGGAAGAAAAATGAAAAGTTTGTTAACAATACATTAGGGCGTCATTTAAGCTTACTATTTGAATCGTTAATTATCCGAGTGTAAGCCTAGGGGCTGAATATAACTTTTCAGCGTTTTATGTTATCGTCGTGCTATAAAAATTCACTATTATCAGATTCAATTATTGCTTTTTTGTGTCACATAAATTCATAATTATGGTGAATCACGTTTTATTATGAAATTGATATTCCTAAAATAAATAATTTTTACATGTTATGTATCCGGTTTATACATGTTAGATTAATTGAATAATTCAACCAGCTTAGCAGTTCTTGGTCCCAATTAATTCAGTTAGTAGACACTTTACTGTAAGTGAGCCAATTTTAAAATTTCTTTAACAATCAAGTTAATGATATGGTGAAAATAAAAACAGATAATGACAATCATTGTATCCCTGGGGAAAAGGATGTATCCATTAAAGCTTTATCATATTGAAGTATTAGCACAAATAGTCTAAAGCAGACCCAACATTAGTGAAACAGTCAAACATCCAGTGGTGTACTTGATATGTGAGTGTAAGAAGAGATCTGGAATCGCTGTTATTGCTCTAATGAAACTGATTTGATCATGTTTTTAGTGTTAGCATCCTTAGGATAAATTAAACATAAGTGTAAACTTTAAGACTTGGGATATTTTGATTACATTTGTTTCATTTAAATAAATTGAATTTTTACCATAAAAAATAAAAATATTTTAAGGAAAAAATCAAGATTTTTTTTTCTAAAACAGAAAATTTTCCATCTCACATTTCTAAATTTAGTTTGCCAAGTGAATCAAAGTAATCGGTCAACTTTTCGAATTATGTCTTTTAAAGAAGGTAAATTATTCCTAATTGGTATGCCTAAGAAAAATCAAGCACTTCCCTAGCTAGGTGTACATGACGTACCTGAACAGGTAGTAAGACACAGTGCTAAAAAAAAGTATATGAAGTATGTTTACAATGAAAGTGCACATTATGATTTCTAAAATGTTTTACTCTTTTTATTATTCAACATATACAAGCAAACACATGCCTTATTAATAAAGATGGGAAATATTAAACTTACGCTTTCTGAATAGCTTGGTTATAACAATCTTTAACTTCAGATATTCTTTTACTGTAGCCCTTCATGCAGTCAAAATAACTTTGAATATAGGAATGAATGTACAACACTTCATCCCTGAATAATGCTACAACCCAGCTTGACTCCAGGGATGCAATCCACAACTTATTTGGCCGTTCTTGATTCAGAACTTGGTGACAAAGCATAAATCCAACTGAAAAACAGGTAATTTTAACAAATTGAAGTGAATTAAAACCTATTAAAAATATGTTCAGAAACAAAAATTAAAGTTGGAAGAATTGACAATAATAATGTTAATGCCAAACATTATTTGAAAAAATATAAATAATCAGGTGAACACATTTGAAGACTTTAGTTTCTTTAGTTTAATACAAAGCTAGTGTTAATGATCTATGAATAAGTGATATGCTTTATCGGAGACTAATTATAAGTGTACATAATTAAATAACTTTTGAATATAAAAAGTTGTTTTTTAAATTAATTTACTGACTTTAGGTGTGCCTTATTGGCCCTCCCTACTTTGGAAGTAAAAACAAATTAAAATATTATTTTCCACTGCGCCTCACTAAACATTCAGGTTGTGCACATATAAACTAACTACACTAATGTGTTAGGGATGAGGTAGGTTGAATTTAGATGAAGTACACTCGATCAGGATTCAAACCCCGATATCCCTATCTGCAGTCCAGTCTATTGTGAGTGTTATACTATATACCATTTGATCACCTAAGTCAGTTAACAATAAAATGTGATAGCTCTTGAGTGAAAATAGGTTTTTTAGACTAAATCTTAAAGGTGCACTAACAATTAAAGTCACAAACATACTCACAAATAATCCATCTTTCCATTGCATCTAAGGAAAGATATTCACAAGACATGGTGTCTGTCTGAGAAGGCTTCAATAAGTGTCCAGGATTTCCCACTAAACTCAATTTTTGATCTGACCTACAAGTAAAATTCTCATTAAAGATTTTCACATCCATTCAAAATTTTAAGTTCTTTTCAAAACAATTTTGTAAAGTATTTATATTAAGAGTTGAAAAGAAACTAAATGCAAGGAAAAGTTTACTCAATTGTGTGTAGGTATAAGTAATTATGAAACACAACTAAAGGCTGACAGGATAACTAGCTTTCAAGGATCAAATAAACTAAATTATTTCAAAATTAAAAGATTATAAATTGCTACTTTTCACACTTTGCACCAAAGCACTACCTGCCCCCACACACCCACTCATCAAGCAACCACCACTCATGGGACACACACCCTCCCTCACCTCACTTTTTGGCATATCCACTCCCTCATCTCAAGCCTGCTTTACCTAGACCAACAGTGCGTCCTCGTCCAACACATGGAATAGAACAATGCCACAACAACCAAGTTATGAACCTGTTCGACCAATCACTTACTCCAACTGAAATAAATGTTCTATCCAGAGGCATAACATTTTCACAGTCAATCATCTTCGATCACTTCGCTCAAGTGGAAAATGTCATTAGTTATGCCAGGAACTTTAAGCTCAAATACTTATTTGAGAATAACACTAGTCTGCATTTTTTAATTTTTTCTCAGATGATTTCTCAAAAGTTGGTGTTCTTGAATCTATTTTTCAAGCTGATTCTAGAAATTACTTCCATTTTTTTCTATCACGTCAGGTTTTTACACAAATTAAGAGGTTATGTTTTCAAAATTTTTAGTTATTTTAAGCACAAATATATTCAAACACAAGACTTTTTTTTTACAAACAAATTTTTTAAATATTGTAGGGACCTGTCCTAATACTGTAAAGAACTATCCTAATACTTTCGTGACTATTCTGTAACATTAATTTCCATCCATTAATTTTCAAACTTTCTATTTTTTGACTTCCTTGCAGATCCTCCATTTCATTCCAACATCTTGAAGTTTTCCAACATTGTTTTAACAATGTTCCTGTAATTTGGATCTTTGTTATTCCCTAGAAAGTTTTCTATATCAGATTGGAAGGCGGTCCATACGTCTATTTCTCTCTCATTCATCGTTTTCTCAAAATCCTCGTCCTTCATCAGTTTGCGGATTTGTGGACCAACAAAAACTCCAGCTTTCAATTTTTTTTTTTGTGATGAAGTGAAATTTCATAGAAAGGTACTTGAAACAAGGCCCATCTTGTGGTAGAACCCTTACAAACTGCTTCATCAAGTCCAATTTGATGTGTAGTGGTAGAAGCAAGAGTTTTGGGGGTCTACAAGCGGTTCATGCAATATGTTTTTAGTTCCGGGCACATAATTCCTCCGCTCTGGCCAAACTCTTACACTCCAATGCCTTTGCTTTGCCCAATGGTCCCATTAACATAAAAAGCAAGGCAGTTTCATATACCCAGCTTGTTGTCCTAATAGAATTCCTATAACTTTGAAGTTACCACAGATTAGCCATTTGTGTTTCGCATACTTGATACTTGTTAACAGTACCTTCATGTTCTCGAATGTCTCTTTCATTTCAACTGAATGGGCCACAGGAATAGACCCATACACGTTCCCATTGTGCAGTAACACGCCTTTGAGGCTCAAGGC
>CABFWB010005328.1:0-16064 GCA_902151455.1 Timema bartmani | reverse complement strand
ACATCATCATTATTGGCTTCAGAGATTACATCACGTTCACTTTCAACATCATCTTCTGCCATGTTCTCTAAAACAGCTGGAGAAAGAGGGGCAGGAAGGTCTTCTCCATGTGGAACTGGCCTAATGGCTGAAGGAATGCTTGGATACACAATTTGCTTCTTATTTTTTGAATTGCACCCCTGAACATTAATTAAACAGAAGTAACAGTCATTAAGGTGTTATTTAGGCTCCCTCAAAACCATAGGAATAGCAAACGACATGCACGTCTTCTTAACTTTTGCCCATAACCTTAACCTCTCAACACAATAGTGGCAAACTGTCTGTAACCCATGTCTTATCCTGGTCACCAAGCTTCACTTAAAATAACCATAGTGAGCTTCCTTCAAAAAGTTTGTTATGTCCCTTCTTTGCTTTCCACAAATGTAAAAAAAAAAAATTGGACTGTTCACACACTTGCGTGTAGACTTTGTAAGACTACAACTACAACTGCAATCACAATAGGGAAATAAACTGAGAACAGCGTTGGAAATGCAAACACAATACAAAATACAATGAGAAATAAATCTGGAAATGCACGTGTCTGAGAGTCACAACACTTCCAAGGTCAGACAAGGACTCCTAGCAGCAGCAGTTGTGCCAACTTAAAGGCTTACAGGTCTGTATTGCAAAATTTCCTTCCAACAATACGCATTACCTACTGGCACATATAATGTTCTCAGCGATAAATGTTGAAAGTAAACTTTGGTCCATTGTGAAAAAACTGTACGTTATAGAAGAAAATTAAGAACAGTTTTGGAATCAGCATCAAAAAGTGAGCCAAAAACACATATTAGTTTCCAATCATCTGATATCATGCTGACTAGTGTAATCAATTCAACCAAGATCAGGCAGGACAAGATGGCACATCCATTCAGCATTGAAGAAGCTCACTCCACCCTCCATCTAGGACCCCTCTCCATTACCTTCAGACCACCTTCTGAACAATATATTGCTTTTTTCTTGGCCAATGTTACGAAGGCATTATTTCCTAAATCCTTACCTACATACTAAAACCTCAGTAGTGTTAAGGGAGAGGCCCTATCAAGGCTTAAAAATAACCGAGAAATAATGATCCTCCTTGCAGACAAAGGATCCAACACGGTGATCCTTAACAAATCCACTTATATTACAGAAGCATAACAACTTGCATATGAAAATACAAGAAACTGGAACATGACCCTAGAAGAGAACACAACAGTCTCATCAAGAATGTTTTACAAGTACATGGACCACATCAGGGCCTCTCCACCAAATCATTAGAGCTCCTCAAACCCACTAATCCATCTACACCCACTCTCTATCCCCTGACCAAAATTCACAAAAAGGAAAAACCTTCACCAGTCCCCTCCTATGCTAACCTCTTCAAGCGCAAACTAGTGACAAACTTTTTGCAATCCGAAACCTTGCAACCGCTCTGTTGGATGAGATTTATTGATGACATCTTCATGATTTGGACAGATTTTGAAACTAATTTATTACACTTCCTGAACAGGTTAAATAACCATAGCACCCTCAGATTCACCTGGAACATTTCACAACACCATGACATATCTTGGATCTGGAAATGAACCTTCATGAGGGAAACATAAACATCACAGTCCATACCAAAGCCACCAAACATCAACAATACCTCAATTATCAAAGCTACCACCCTCTTCATGTAAAATGCTCTCTACCCTATAGCCTTGCTACCAGAGCCAAACGTAAATGTTCTGAGGAAGAAGATCTTAACAAGCAATGTCAACAACTCTTCAAGGCTTTCAGAGCTCAAGGATATCTTAAACACATAGTCAACAATTGAATAAACAGAGCTCTATCCAATCAAGAGTCTATTAATAAACAACCTTCCAAATGAGCTATCACTCACCACTCAGGATTATGAAATACTAGACAAACTCAGATTTATACTAAACACAGACTACATTATTCTATCCTAATCACCTCTCCCACAAAATCTTCTCACCAATGCTCCAAGAATCACATTCAAATGCCCCCCTAATCTCTCCAACATTCTGGTTCACCCTAAATTGACCGACCCAGCCAAGGACAACAACTAACATCAGGCCAAAGGTTCCTACCATTGCAACTAACCAAGATGCAGTACCTGAAAAATTCACCAACCTTCTACCTAACTCAACAGCAGACTCACACAAATGGAATATCCCATGAAAGGCCACTATGATTGCTCCACAGAAAACATTATATACCAGCTACAACGCAACTACTGCATTGCTGAATACATTAATCTCACTACAGGAACACTCACACAATGAATAGTCACCATTTTGATACCAACCACAACAACCCGACAAACCTGTAGCACTTCATGCCCAAACACACAATTCAGATGACTCATGCTATAGTACTAGAGTTATGCGAGCCCTCCCCAATAGTTGCAATGCTTCCCAGCTTTCTTCTTTATTACTGGCCAGCAATGCTAGATCATCTGCATATTTTATTGTGTGTATGACGCGTCCTCCTATCCTGAAACTGCCACGCCCCTCTAGGGCTTCCTTGACCAGCCACTTGCCATACAAGTTAAACAGACTGGGTGACAAACACCATCCCTGTCTTACTCCTCTTCCTCTCTCCACACTGTTGGTCTCTTCATCATTTAACCTCAGCTTCATTCACTGTCCCAGGTATAAGTTCTCAATCAGCCTTCTGTCCCTCCAGTTGATGCCGATCTTCTGGAGTATTTCCATCAGTTTCTTCCATTTCACTCTAGCAAACGCCTTCTGCCAGTCAATGAAACCAATGTAGACTTCTTCCTTGACTTCCAGCAATCTTTCTGAAATTATTCTCAGCATACCAATGGCATCTCTGGTTCCTTTTCTGAATCCAAATTGGTCTTCTTCCATCACACTTCCTATTTTCCGTTCCATTAGCCTGTTGAGTATTCTTGCCACGATCTTCCCCACATGAGAGATTAGGCTGATGGTCCTGTGGTCACTGCATTTCTTGGCTTGCTTCTTCATCTTTAGAGCCACCATGGTTACGCCTAAAAAGTCCTTGGGCCATTCTCCTGGTTCATAGATCTTATTTATAAGTTTTGTCATAGCCATTAATCCATTGTTTCCCAGTTCCTTCAGATGGTCAGCTGGTATGTCATCATCTCCAGGAGCTTTCCTTCTTTGCATGTCTGTTATGGCTAGCTCCACTTCACTCTTTAAAATGCTGGGTCCTTTTCATCTTCGTCTAGTTCTTCTTTGGCTTCAATCTCTAGGTTTCCTGGTCGATTTTCCTTGTCATACAGTTCTTCTATCTATCTTTTACAAATTGTAAGAATTTATATATAAACAATAATAAGAGATATTATAATTTAATTTAATATTCATATAATTAAATATAATATAAATTCAGCATTCTATTCATCTACCAAGAATAAAGACACAAGTTTGAACAAGCAACTGCAGAATCCAAGCCTAAACATTTTTGAATCAATAAACCGGCAATAACAGAATCTAAGTGACCATGATAAACCTATAGCCATGTTTCCATAGCCCAGTCTGTGTTTTACTCTCTTCTGCTGAAGAAAGGGATTGATGTACACCGAAAATTACCTATTATGTGTTTTGTTGTGATTTAGTTGTGAACTATGAGGCCTACAGTTTTCTGGTAAATATGCAGGCTTTGCCCTTCTATCCTCCTTTCAATGTTCAATTTAATAGAGCCGTTTGGCGCCATTTTTCCTAAGTTTTATGATTGAAAACACTTCGCATGAGCATTAGGATCAAACATTAGCATATATTTTTGGGTATAAATTACCAAGTTTGCAAGTGTTAATTTGGGCATGGTTTTATAAAAATCTGGTTTTATCCTGTTTAAAATAATCCTGCTTCACTGTGTAACACATTTAAATTACTTATCTCGCAGAATGGATAGAACACACAGGCCTGCAGGCCGTAGTGCCCATCCCTGCCTTAAACCATGCATTCACCGAAGTGGGTATTATACTATCTTATAAAATCCAAAAACTAGAACAAAAACGTATGTATAATTGCAATAAAATTATAGCGATTAAAAAAAATGATAAAACGCACCTCCATTTTTCTGCTGAAAGATTTCTGCCAAAATAAATTTGGGACAGTGAAACAAGAGCAGTGCAGAGAAGTTTGGCATGTGGGCCAAATTCTTCTGATAACTTCTTAATTGGTGGATCATAATCCATGATCATCTGACCCAGACGAGGAAAGCTTGAATCACTAGTAACAGAGAAGAATTTAATATATTTTTTAATTCCATACAAACGATAATTAAAAGCAATATTTCCCTTAACTTTAAAAATTTGAAGAAATGCCTCATATACACATGAATATTTAAACATTTTAGTAATTCTAAATAAGAGTTATATTCTTGTAAGCAGGCTCAAAAAATGTACATAAGTTTGTGGTATAGAACTAAAATAGTAAACAAAAAAGAATGATGTATAATTTATATTCTTCCATACCAATCATAACAATATGAGGTACATCACACATGGTTAAATACAATGTGTGTCAACCAGTTAAACATTTTTAAAAAATGTTTTTTTACCCAGCCCCTCATTTTTTAATAGTAGTACCAGGATGGCTTTTGGGAGTTGAAGATTTAGGAAGAGGCACAGGAGGTTTGGAATAAAGAACTGGTTAGACTGTTATATATCTGGTTTAGTGCCTGTATTAGGTCAAGTTACATGGATAAACAGGTCTGGTTGAAGGTTATGGTAGGTATGGTCATCAGTAATCTGAGGGTGTCTGTTTAAGACTAGTCCTAAGCTATTCACTTATTCTCCAAGAGTTCTTGGTACAGTTTCCACTGCAATCATTCACTTACTGCAATCATCACTAAACGAGAGCGATTCCAGCAACACACCTCATGAGACTGTCCAAGTGCAACTCTTTTATTAGCTTGCCACCATTTTGAGATTTACCTCCCTATTAAGTCCACCGATTAACGAGGACAAACCTACGTTGTTCCCAACAGAGGCTAAAACTACTGAATAGTAGTTCTCAGAGCGGGCGAGCTGCAATCAGCGTCAAGCGTGGACTATGTGAATCCGCGCCTCTTAGGCTTCTAAATATTTCAGTTACACTATCCTCAATCTTTTGGCTTACAAAGACCATAATAGTAGATAAAATTTAAGATGAAATGAATAACACTAAGATTTGTTAGTAGTTTAATTCCTTTATAATTAGCTATTAAGTTAAAAATGTAATCACTTTATTTATCAAACAAACAAACAAACAAACAAACCTACAGTTAAGTTACTTCTCACATAAAAATGTTTGGTTGCCATTAACAACCTAGTGAATGTATTTATAGAGCTCTACTTCTAAACATAACATGCTTATCCCTTTCAAAACACAATTATTTTTAATTTTGGAAAACCTGCTTTGGTGGCTACATGATCTAAGGCACACACTCTAAGTAGACTATACTGTCAATGACGCGAAGATTGGGGTTCAAATCCCGGTCAGGTGTACTGAGGGAGGCTTTTCCAAAATGGTTTACCACTCTCCCTCCATGCAAATGTGAGTACACTTCCTCTAAATTCAACCTTCCTCATCCCTAACTCATAATTAGTATATAGGTGTACAACACGAACAAGGTGCTAAAAAAATATATAAAATATATATAATTTTTTTTAAATATTGTTATTGTAATACAATTTATCATTTTTCCAAGAAATGGCAGTACCAATCAAATACATATATTAATGTACACAGTTGTTCACCTAAGGTTTCATTTATTAGAAATTTTTATTTAAAATTGTTTGGTTATAATTATTTTTAATGGGGCCCTGTAAATAAACACAATTGTGTATACAAGGTCCAATAGGGGCATTTAAATATATCCACCAATCACAAGTTTTGTGAGGTCTAAAGTAGTGGTTAAAAGCACTTACTTAGAATTTTCCAGCAATATTTTATCAACTTACCTCAAGTCTCCAAAATGGATAGAGACAAAAATACTACTTAATAATTATATTACTGACACAATAGTAAGCTGCTAATTCTTCCTTTGTAACATTACAATTATTAGCTATTATAATACAAGTATTGATGAATAATGATTTTTACTACATTACTATTATTATTTAATTATTATCATCATTATCATCATTATAATCATTATTGTTATTATTATTATTATTATTATTATTATTTATTATTGAATAATTTTAGGCATACATTTTATAATAAGATATTATATAAACACATGACAATATAAAAAAAACTTATTTAACCTAACACTAAACTAAGCAATTAGATACCACCTGCAATGGAGCACGCAGATATTTACTTTGGGAGGAGCATATAATTGTACTTTTATGTGTAACCATATAACTCGTGAATATCAAGTTGTTTGGTCTTAAAATGTAACCTGTACATTTGTCACAATATCAGTGTGCTCAATTATAGTTTTACTTTATATATTTAAGCAGGCGCCAGTGGCCACTTGAAATCGAACCTCTTCCAGCTAGCCTTCCTATTCAAGGTTAATATGTAGTAAGTAAGCAATATGAAGCAGTGAGCGCCAATGACAACCGATTGAACCTTCTCCTACTAACCTCTCCAGCCAAGGTTAACATTCAGTAAGCACTATGAAGCAGTGGGCACCACTCACTTGGGATGGTACCTCATCCTGCTAGCCTCCCAAGCCAAGCTTAACCACACAGTAAGCACTATGAAGAAAATAAAAAAAATAAAGTTTTGTTGCAAACCTTTGATTATGAACCATTTCATGAGCAGCATTAAAAAGGCCTAGTACAGCCTTTCTGTCTTCTACTCTTGATAGGAGAACCATGAGTGTCACATATGTTACAACTAAATCAAGATAAGCTTTGGTCAACTCAAAGCTCAAAGTCTGTAATAAAAGATATTTTTTTAAAAACAGAATGCACAAACAATGTATGTTTAAAAGAATCTAAATTAACTATAATACATTAAACAATACTTATTAGCGTCGGCTCCCGTTAGTCGTCCATTAGGATGGTTACAGAGAATAGAGTCACAAAGACGACACAATATTGAGTACATTTTGGTGGTGTTTATTTAATGAGTGACTGTCACTAAAAAAAATAAAACTCTACTAGACCAGCACTATGAAACACGAATTAGTGATATAGAAAGCTACAAACTACCACATACTGGTAACCCATTTAGACCGGGTGGGGCACACCTGGCCTTAAAGAACCCTGTTTATGTCTTAACTCCTAAACTAAAGCTCATCAGATATGTCTGTTGTGATCTAGGCATCGAGAGAGTCCTCATCTTGCACAGTTTCCATCTTGAAGGGGGTTAGCTTCTCCTCAACAGCTTTGCTCTCCTGGCCAATTAGCGAGAAGCTAAGTGCTCCAAGAAGGGATAAATATTACTTTTAGCATAATAAGGAAGGCTGTGTAAACATTCTGCTGCATGAAGGCAGTGGCGTGTTCAGATAGTGTTTTAAAAACTCAGCTTACCAACATTTTTTCCTATTATGTCTCCCAGTGTAAAGTACACTTTACACTACATGCAATGTAAGGTGAATGTAGTGCATTCTACGCTGAGAACTTTACATTGCTTATGTTTATTAATCTAACATTTTGCATAAGATGTGTTAATACGCGAGAAAGTGCCGTGCAGACATTCAGCTCTAACAATATTTAATTCTATAATGCATTATTTCACAATTATTTGATTCAGGCCAAATCAAGTTGAAAGATTCCAACATAACAACCCTATGATTTGAGTTCTTAATAGAAAAAAATAGGTGAAAATCGGACATTAACTTGGCTCATTTTCAACTAATTTTAAGCATATTTGTAGGTTAGGTAAGGTGAAAAAAGTATCGATACTTTACTAATATCAATATTTTCCTTTTGATACTAGTATTTTTACTCGATACTTTTACTGATATCAGTATTCACACTCCGGTATCGGATCGGCATCAAAAGAAAAAACTTTTTTAGTATCTTCACTCATGCTTGGCTTAAATGTTTACTATGGTTAAAGAAGGGTACAAAATAGATTGAAAAAATATATTACTAATCATAAATAATGTTTCATCAGCTAAATTTTCATACACACTTTGAAAACTGGTATGGTAAAACCTCTTAAAATATCCATTATACAATACTATCTATCATACCTTCGAAGTTCTAACACATAACATAGACACAATAGACCTAAATATTCTCTAATATGGTTAAATCATTATAATTTTCAGTGTTAAAATAAATTTGAAAATATCATCATTATCACTATCATCATTATCATTATCGTTATCATCATCATTATTATTATTATTATTATTATTACTATGCAACAGTTGATAAAAAAATACTTTCCTAGATTAAAATTTTGATACTGATATTTAATGTTATCGATACTTTTCTTTCGGTACTAATATGGTATCAATATTTTTCTTCTGAAACTTTAAATGAGTACAGTATAGACACTTTTCTTTCGATACCACATTCCTATTTGCGGGGCTATGAGAGTAGGCTTGATGAAATAGGGCTCTAGATTTAGCCTTCCTCTAAAAAATACAATAATTTTTTCATAGAATCACAAAAAAAATTGAGATAAGAGGCTTAATAGTTTTCTATCCCCTCTTTCTTATTTACATGACCAAGGGTGATTGTAGCTGAAGGGCAAAAGGGAGTACAAGCATAACAAAAATACCATTTTTCTAAGATTTGAACAGTTAAAAAATTAATGTGTATTAAACATTTTAAATGATTAATCTCTAAATTATTTCCAATTATTGATGTGTGCCTTCTTAGCAAACTATAAGAGACCAGGATGGAGGGCAATTTGTAGAGTCAGATTAGTTAGGTACATTAATAAAAATTAATGCGTGAGGCTGAAGTATTTTTTTAGATACAGTATTAAGTGATTTTAGAGATGTTTTAGTTCTTAAGTTTTGTGTAATTCATTTGTTTCCCATGTGTAGCGGGTTATTTTGAGTGCTACACTTTTTACTGCTCATTTTAGTTATCCTCTGGTTAAACCATACTAATTTTAAGGACACCAGATGAGAAAGGTTAATGTTATTTAAATACACCAATCTTTGTGGAGAAAAGATGGGAGCAATAGAGTGAGAATTATGATGCATAAAAAAACCAATATAGACCTAGCTGGTCGAGATTTGAACACATCAGTAGAGCTTTTGTGTGTAGAGTCAACCCTGCCAGTATCACTATTATGCATTAGAATAATCTATGTGAAATTAATTTAGTACCCAATATACTTACGATATCAAGATGAACTTGACAAGCATCCATTGTTGTCAACAATTCACAAACATTATCTTTAAAGTCAAGAAGGTCAACAAATGTATAATAATACAATGACAGAGACTTGATAATTTCATTGCGAATTTGTGTGATTGCTTGCAACTGGAAAAAAAAAACATAAATTACATATTAAGTATATTACACAGATTTGACAGTAAAATTAGGGATTGTACCCTATAATCCTCAAATACCTCGACTACTTAAGGAGATTCGAGGATTCAAAAATTAATAAGACTTGAAATTTGAAAAATAGAAGAAAATATCAAATTTTCAATTAAAATTTGTTTTAGAGCTCTAATAGTGCTTATTGGTGGTTCAGACCCAAAATAATTATAATATAATAAACTTAACTACTACTAACTATAAATTAATGAGTGGCAGTAATTTTTTTAAATATTTAGATACCATTTCTATTTTAAATTATTCAATTATGTTTCTATTTCCTCTATGTTCATTATATTTTCCAAGATTCAGATTCAATTCGAGATTCATAGGTAAAATGAAGATTCAGATCAGTAGAATAATGGATTTGATCCAACTTTATGAAAATCCTTCATTAATGTCATATTTTGGAGCAACAATTTTGTGCTAAATAAATTATGCTTATTAGTGTGTTCATATATAGAGAGTTTATATATATATAGAGAGTTTATATATATATATATATAACTCTATTTATCTTGTATGAACTCTCTTTTTCTCTCTCTCATACACACACATATATATATATATATATATAATAATCTCTAATAAGCATAATTTATTTAGCACTATATACATATGAGAGAGAGAGAAAAAGAGAGGAGTTCATACAAGATAATTAAGTTTAATTGTTTTTCTATTAATTTAAGAGCATAAATATTTGAACAAGTTTAATATAAGTGATTGCTAAGATTTCTGTAAGGCTTTAGGCTACTTCCTAATGCCATCATAAGAATGTAATGTTCTAGGACAGTTATTTACAAAGGGGGTGCTGTGATGGTCCTCTAGGGATGCTGTGAAAAAATGAAAGTGTCCTCCGCAAGTATTGCGGTAGCAAAAATGTAATGATTTAATTGATATTAAGTTAGTGTTTCTACAGAAAATTTAAGCAAAAAAGAAACTTTTTAATCTAAGTACTAATAGAAGCTTCCTTAAATGATAATGACATTAAGACATTTCATACCATGCTGTGAAATAGGTATAGGAGATTTATCAAAGTAATGCAAATGTGATTTATTTATTCAAAATAAACAAAGTAGATTTAATATGATAAAGAGGGAAAACAAAATCTTATTTCTTAAAAGAATCAAATTGTTTGTTGCAGAGAAATTAACTTTATCGAAGTAGTCAAAAATTACTTTAACCTTCTATTTCATTTTAAATTAAGTGATGATTTTTAAATTAGGTAATAACATTAAATGAACTAATATTAGAATAAAGTGAAATAATCATATAGGTACATACCCCTTTAATGTCAATGTTAGGAAACCTTCTAACAATGTACTTTATTGATGATTCAAGAGTTTTATCGGACAAAAACCCAGGTTTTGATTTGGCATCTCCACAGGCCTGGAATAAAAGTTTTAGAATTAAACTTGTACAAAAAAAAAAAATAACATTAAAAATAAATCTAGGCCAACATAAATTGTCAAAGAGTTTAGACAAAACAATAATTCCCACTAGCCACTGAAATTTCCTTAGGGGTCGAAGTTAAATTACAGGGGGGTGGCCGTGTATTCCACAAAGTTTAACCAAACTAAAGCTACAAAACATTAACACTTGATCCTTTGCATAATACAACACCTATTCAAAAATGGCAAACATATAGATGATATATTAGTCATGGCTTTGAGTTGGCTTGATAAAAACAAAAAGGTTTTAGTAGATGATGTATTTGTAAATACTAAAAAATAGATGCAGTCTTGCCTAAACTTATAAATGTTTTACATGGAGAGAGAATCAATTATGTATGCTTTTAACAATAGAGTGAAGTTGGAAATGTTTTAAATCAGTGTTTCCCAAACTTTTCCCAATAGTGGGCCACTTGATAGGCATCTGATGCAAACGCAGACCACCCATCTTAATATACTACCCACCTATCACTCGTAGAAGCAGGAAATGTTCTAATGAAAGTGTTCATCAAGAAGTAAAGACAGCATATTTATATAATTTTGTTTCATATACACATTTTACAATCCAATTTTGATTGGAAGAGCCTTATCTGACATTTAGAAATGATAATAACTCTAATGTCAAGTCATATGATCGATCACTTTTGATAAATATTATTAATAAAATAAAAAATTATGTAGTAAAAGTATTACGAATGTCGGCTCTACCTATGAAAATTTGACTGGGCTTAACGAAACATAGTCAAGTTGACTGAGTCTGTTGATATTTTACTCTTTTGAATTATTTCATTGTTTACTTTCTAATAAAGAAAAAAATATATTGTAATTGTAAAATATTTTGACCTCTATATTATGATAAATCTTTACATTTGGTTTGCCTCATAACCTAAAAACAATTCTGTCTTTTTTCTGGGTATTATTTTGATTTTGATTGAAGCCTCAAATTCAGAATAGCTTAAAGTTGGGTAATTTCCTAAAAGTTACATCATGATTGTGTTTAAAATGTATATCTAGGAAGTCTTTACATGATAATATAATACAGAGGATTTGAGGTTTGATTATTGATTGCTTAATTTTGAAAACTTAGTCTCAAATTATAAAAGATTATTTGAGAAAGCAGTGTGCTGACTATCTGGTACCCCACCATGGACCACAGTTTGAGAACGATTATTTTAGATGAATGTAGAATCAAATACAGTTAAATCTCTTTAGTGAACAGGATTTTTAAAATGTCTGCTAATAAGAAGTGTTCAATAACATGAAAGATAATTTTTAAAATATTAAGAAACCACATTGGTTGAACACAGTTTGATCTACAAAAGCCAAGATAATGTGGATATTAACTATAACAATCTAATTACTGCACTGTGCAGTATTGAATGCAGGATAGTTACAACTAATGAATAAATGTTGTACGTAGCTTACTATACAGAAGCACAAACTTAACTGCTGGAAGAGCCCCTGCTAATGGCTCGAAAGGGGTGGGAGGTGCAACCTTGAAGTACCATAGTCATTACTACAAGCCCTATTTTATAAACTTTCACAAGAGGGGGAAAACAGGAATGCTAGCACTTCATGTAAGACAATGGCATTCCAAATCTGTTATTGGGAAGTTGTTTCACCGTAAGAGTCCATATTTTGCCAGATAAATTTAAATTGCCCACTACAGAGAAGAATCCACTATATAGGTGTGTTCATTTACTGAGATTTCACTGTATATATGATTTTAACAATCCCATGCAAATGTAATTTGAGAGAATATTAACTATGAAACATGAATATATTATCGATATTGTCATAAAAGAACAACATGAAAATAATAATTAATATTGTTTTTTATAGCTTAGTGAATTTATTACTAAAAAAAGGCTGTGTTATTTTATAATTGTAAGTATGTGGAAAAACTCGTTTGGACAGAGTGAGTAATGAATGGGTGCTGAAGGAGTGTGGTTTGCAAGGGAATCCAATAGGTCAATGTGAAAGAAGTGTCTTACGGTGGGTGGTTTGGGTATATTGAGAGGATGTATGGATCGTGTGATGAAACAAATATATGTAGGTAAAGTGTATGGATCAAAAGGAAGGGGTAGGCCATGTAAGACGTGGCTAAATGTTGTAGATGAATATGTGAAAAAGAGAAACATTAAGGGTTTTAAGAATAAAAGAGCATGTATGACTCAGTGTATGGATGTTGCTGAAGCGAAGGAAGTATGCAAGGATAGATAAGTGTGGAGAAAGTTAGTGAGGATGGATTAAGTACGAAGTTGTTTTTTGAGCTATATTCACGGATTCTTGACCACCTCATAAGGGAATGGCGTGATGTATGTATGTATGTATGTATGTATGTATGTATGTATGTATTTATTTATGTATGTATGTATGTATGTATGTATATTATTAGTGGTTTTAAAAGTATCAAAAACAAGTTTTGTATTGGTTCAAAGCTGCTAAACTAAGTGTCCATAGACTAGTTTTTTTTTGTGAAAGTATCATATATATATTTAGGTATGTCAGTGCACTCTAAACTATGAATCAAATAAATTTATTAAATGATGAGGTCTCACTTAACGTATTGTTTACAAGTTTAAATCAAAGTACATACAGCATAGCGCTAGTCAAGAAAAAAATTGTTTCTAGCCTTTAGGACTAAATCCTAAAAGTGCTTTTAAATGGTATATTCACCTTAAAAAAAAGTTTCACCAAGTCTCACTACCTGCTTTGGTTGTATGCATTTATGTTAGTTAAGCTAATGGAGAAGGGACGAGAAAGGTATAATTTAGAGGAAATGTATACGCAAATGTGTGGCAGAAGAGTGGGAAACCATTTGGAAAAAATCAACCCTCTGTACACCCAAATGAGATTCAACCCCTATCATCGACAGTCCAATCTATTTAGAGATGCCTTAGATCACATATGAGCAACCCCCAGCCCTCAACCTCTTTTAGTCTGGCCCTCCCACTATTTGCTATCATGTCTCAAATTAATTCGAAAGCGCGGGAGTCAAGTACTCACCACACGCTCCCTGCAGAGTGAATGACTAGCTGGAGTCTCTTGTCTGACTCCCCTTCACCGCCCTTGCGAAGGAGGGTGGAGTTGGCTATCTCTCTCTCCCCCCCTCACCCTGGATTTCAGTGCATGTATGTGCCGAGGCGAGTCGATGCTGGGGTGTTCGCTAGTATTCCCGTTTCATTTGACTGTTACAGGTTGAAATGATTATTTTGTATAACGTGCACAAACATTTTTATTGTGAATATGACTTTTGATATTGTAAGAATGTTGGGTGTTATGTCAAAAAAGAAAAAAGTGGATGCAGAGTGTTGCCAATTTCAAGACAAGTGGACGGAGGCTTATTTCTTTATCATGCATAAAGCTTGTCCCATGTGTTTACTTTGCAATGAAACTCTGTCCATGCTTAGAGAATACAACCTTAAGAGACATTTTCTTTCAAAACATGGTGATCATGAAAAAACTGGAGGAAAAATGCAGAAAGATAAGATACAGAAGTTAAGGAAGAACTTGGGTAACCAGCAGCAAATGTTCAACAAACAAATAATGTGACACGATAGCTATGTTAAAGCTAGTTTTGCGGCGAGCGAAAAATTTGCAAAGTATTCTAAGCCACTTGGTGAAGAAGAATTTATCAGAGTGTCTACTCGAGGTTGCAAATATAATATGGCCTGACAAGAGAAAAGACTATGAACAAATTAGTTTGTCGAGACGTACTGTTGTTTGACCCATAGAAATTATGGCTAATGACATCAAAACTAGTTTGAATGAGAATATTTTCAATTGCTTTGGACGAGAGCACAGACTACTCTGATACAGCACAACTAAGTATTTTTATTCGTGGAGTTGACATGGACTTCAACATCACAAAAGAATTATTGGTTCTTGCATCATTAAAAGGAACATCTTCTGGTGAAGACATAATTGAAGCAGTCGGCACAGTTTTCAGAAGCTTTGGACTGAAATGGAGTCAACTAACTGGGATTTGCACAGCTTGCAATGGTTGGTGCACGGAAGGGATTTATTGGAATAGTCAAAGGAAGCGTGTTAGAATTAAATATCCAGGAGAAACATTTTAAAAAAAATTCATTTCATTATCCAACAACAAAAATTGTGTTCAAAATCAATTAAATTCAAGAATGTTATGGAAATGGTAGCCTCTGGCATTAACTTTATTAAGTCACATGCACTTAATCACCGCCAGCTTGAGGAGTATTTGGAAGAAATATTTTCAGATTATGAAGATGTGTCATATTACTATGAGGTGAGGTGGTTAAGTAAGGGTAAAATGCTAACCGATTCTATGATTTGAGACAAGAAATCCCAGATTTCTTGGACATAAAAGGAAACTCAATCAAATGAAAGATGATCAGTGGGTGTGTGATTTGGCATTCCTTGTAGATGTCACAGGACACTTCAATAAACTCAATCTTTAACTTCAAAAACAAGGACAGTTGGTGCATGAACTGCATGGACATGTGAAAGCTTTTCGTAATAAGCCAAGATTGCGGGAAAGTCAAATCATATCAAAACATTGTTACCATTTTCCCACGCTAGCAACTCATGAAAATATTAAATATAATTCATATGGAAATGAATTGAAGTCACTTAGAGAGCAGTTTTACACAAAGTTTGCTGACTTTCAAAACAAAGATTCCACATTTGCGATATCTACTTGTCCAATGAATGCTGATGTGGATAAAGCTCCAGAAATCCTAAAGATGGAGCTTATCAAGCTTCAAAAGGATTTAACTCTGAAATTCCAATTTAACGACATAACTTTGACAGAATTTTACAAATTATATTTGTTGGAAAACAAATATTCTAAATTACGCGACTTTGCAAGAAAAATAATTACTCTTTTTGGCAGTATATACACGTGTGGACAGTTCTTTTCGAGGATGAAGCACAACAACTCTAAAACGCATACAAGGATGACAGATGAAAATATTGAAAATTCTCCCTGATTATGTATATGCAACATCAATCCTAATATTGAGTCTCTCGTGACACAGGTACAAGGACAATCTACCCACTAAAATATTTAATAAAAACATGTTAATTATATGTTGATAAAATATACTTAGAATAGAAGTAAAAGTGTGTATAACCCGAACGGGTAGTAAGACGCGGTGCTAATAATA
>CABFWB010005327.1:28784-46295 GCA_902151455.1 Timema bartmani | reverse complement strand
ACGGATAACAGCCCCTCAACGCACATGTCAGTGTACGGATAACAGCCCCTCAACGCACATGTCAGTGCACGGATAACAGCTCCTCAACACACATGTCAGTGCACGGATAACAACCCCTCAACACACATGTCAGTACACGGATAACAACCCCTCAACACACATGTCATTCCATTAATAACGGACCCTCAACACAGATGTCAGTGCACGGATAACAGCCCCTCAACGCACATGTCAGTGTACGGATAACAGCCCCTCAACACACATGTCAGTGCACGGATAACAGCCCCTCAACACACATGTCAGTGCACGGATAACAACCCCTCAACACACATGTCAGTGCACGGATAACAGCCCCTCAACGCACATGTCAGTGTACGGATAACAGCCCCTCAACGCACATGTCAGTGCACGGATAACAACCCCTCAACACACATGTCATTCCATTAATAACGGACCCTCAACACATATGTTAGTTCACAGTTAGTGGCCCCTCAAAGATCATATCAGCGAACCAGTTCAAAGATTTCTAGGATTTATTTTTATTTTTAATCCAGTAGATTTTTTTACATGTGGCTTTTTAGCTTCTAAGATATAATACCTAAAATTACCACTATTATGCCTGATAAATCCCCACTCAAAGCTCCTAGGTAGGGGTTGTATCCTCAAGTGAGTGATTATCCTACTCAACCGGCAAGATAAAAGGGCTATTAAGCCCAAACAATGCTTAGTATCGTAGGATGATTCCCGGTGATCTTGGATAGACAAAAGTGAAATTGATATGAATTGAAGTTAACAATTTTATAAATATAGGCCTATTTACCTACTCTATTGCATTAGGAAAGCGAAAAATAATTGCCGCACTTAAAAAAGAACGCCCCATCAAATTGAGTTAGTTCAATCCAGTTCACATCACTATATCTTTTCTCTTTCACGTCTATTCTAATTTTATCCTCCCAGCTAGCTGCATCTAGGTCTTCCCAATGGTATCTTCCCATCGGGTTTACCAGTCAATAACCTGAATACGGTTCTAGATGTTCCCATTCCCGCTACATATCCTGCCCATCGTAATCTGAGAGACTTGATTATCCTAACAATCAATGTCTTATGATGAGTACAGGTTATGTAACTCATCATTATGTAACCTTCTACACTTCCCCAGTACCCTCATCACTTTTTTAGAAATATATACTATTTTATATTTGTAGTTAAAATAATGTACTGCACATATTTATAAATTTATAGAAGCGAACTTTATGTGACTGATATAGTTTAGCTACAAAAAAAAGTTTTTTTATAAAATTATTGAACGGCCAGTTCATGTGTGTCTTAGTTAACAATTATTAAAACAAATAATTTAACAAAAATACATAGATGTACACCTGTTATAAAATAAGTGTGTATATACATACACATTTTAGTAATAAAACTTTTAAAAACCTTAAGTTTTTTTCTCTCATTTGAACTGAGCTTTTCCTTTTCTGTGTTCCTCCCAACTCGTCAGTACATGATTGCCTCTATACGGTCTACGCCCTTCATGCATTGTAATTGGAACAAGTGGCTATCTCTTCTTCCTCTCGCTTTCTCTCTTTCTTCCTCCGTGATCATTATCATCATACAATCCTTTCGTCCCAGTCCATCCCCCATCAGCAGTGGTGCCAACTCCTCATAGAGAGCAGTCTTACCACCCCCCACCTCCCTTTCCTTGAGGTCATAACGAAGGCACTGCTTACTTTTCTTCATCCGAGCATCATCATCTCTTCTTCCTTCGATTCACCCCTGCGGATCCCACAAAGAGTTTCCAACCCCTCCGCTCCGCCCGCTCTCCATCCCATCTTCTTCTTTGTATAGGCTCAAGTTCATTTCCTAGTTCTGGGCTTAGTCCCGGAGAGAGAAAATTGGAAAAGTTTCGTTTCGGAAGGTTGTAATCCTGTAGGTAGAAGATGTGGTTTGGAAGTATCCTCGTGTGGGTGCGTAGGGATAGGAATGGAGGAGAAATATCCCTCGTACCACACGTTTTTTTTGTTTTTTTTTGATTCAGTGTGGGCTGACCAAAAAACCAGTCCCGGGACCTTTAGTTAGGATTCAATGATCCATTCGAAGCAAACGTAAGGAACGTTGGCCTTCTAACAGCTTCTGTTTGTTGTCTTATCTCTAACACCTCGTACTGGTTCACAGAGATTGTTTGGTTTTTTGCCGTGTGTCTCTTTTACTGAACAGTGTCACAAACTACGCGACAGTAATTGACTATTGGTCAGCAAACGTGCCTGGTTGGCAACTTTTATATTTTTCCAAAGTGCGTTTACTTTTATTCTGTTTCACCGAAAGTACTGTTGTTATACCTTTAAATTCTCCTTTCTTCATTAGTTCCCTCACTAAAGATTGGTTTATCCTTCTTCATTGTTTATCTTCAAGATATATAGTTTATGGCCTACAGGTTGAAATCAGTTGGAGGGGATATGATTATACACTTTTTTTTTACAGATATTCTAGTCAAAGATGATTGATTAAATATGAATGTTTGTATAGTAAAAATGTGTTCTTTTCTCGTCTGATATTTTAAGACACAGATGTTGAATTTAAGTATGATTTAAATATTTAATTATTAAGTGAGTTTTATTCTCGTTTGACATTCTAATACTAAAATTATGAATTTAATTAATATGGTTGTATATTTAAGTTCCAAGTGTGTTTAACTCTCGTGTAGTATTTTACCGGATGATGAATCTAAGCATAGTTAATGTATTTAAAAGTCAAGGGTGTTTTATTATTTTTTGATATTCTAACAGATTATGCATTTAAGAGTGATCTACGGGTCTACGTATTTAACCAACACCTTTTTTCCTCACTCTCGTTTCATATTTCAACTCTCAGATTTATACTATTTTATGTCAAACAAAAACACTCCTTAAATCTGATCGTAAAAGCTTACGCTATTTCCCACATAGCTAAAATGTGTTTTGAATGTATAGTACATTCAGAAATATACATCTTGAATGTTATTTGAGAAAGGTAGGAGGATGTTGATAGTCTTGTGTGTGTTTTCCCCAGTGCCTCCCAAGAAGTTGACGATCCAAGACGAAACCGGATCGAACATCCAGCGTCGTGTTGTAGGTCCCTATACCGAGGGAACCACGGCGCAGATCACGTGCATAGCGTCAGGAGGTAAGAGACTTTTACCACACATATTGTTTCAAATTCATACTTTTATCATAAAATTTGAGAAACATTAAACAAGTCTAATTTTTTTTTTTTTTTCACCGATCAACACGTTCAGGTTTTTTTTAGCCCTACGTCTGACTAAACGTTAGGGTTGCACGCATATGTACTGAATACACCAATTTGTTGAGGATTAGGAAGGTTGAATTTTAAAGACGTGTACCCACATTTGCATAGAAATAAAGTAGAAAATCAATATAGAGAAAAAATTAAGAACACCTAACTGGGATTTGAACCCTAATAATATCTCCGTCATCAGTAATCCATGCTACTGTGAGAGTGAAGCCTTAGACCAGGCGTGTCCAACTAATTTGACAGGAGGTTTACATTGATAATACAGAAGGAAATGCATTTAAAAAATTAATATAGCCATTATACTAATTAAAAATAACTATGACAACTTATTACCTTACTTTTATAAAATGAAAAAATTAGGTGTCCTATATAAAACACCTTTTATTTGCCACAGTTGTGAGATTGTTGATATTTAAATTTTGTGCCGAAGGCTGGGACGACTTGGGTGTTTGATTCCTTTTCATGTGAGAAAATAGATGATAACATACGTATGTGCTGTCAAACATTACACATATGATGCTCAAATTCAACAACTTTTTGAAAATTGGTTTTTATAGAATAAAGAAAACAAATTTGGTACACAAACCTCACATGGCCGATTTTAACAAACTATTCCAAATCCCAAAACATAACCATCTCAAAAGTTATATTTCCACAACGTTTATGGAAAGAAAAATAGGGTTTCATTATTTTTATGTTGGATCATGTACCAAGCACACCCCCACCCATTGCTACTCTCTAATATTATTTATAAAAATACTGAATTGTATTAAAAATAAAATTGAATACCACACCAAAAGACACAAAGTGTGCACCGAAATGTTATACTGAAAAAGCTGGGTTAGATATAAACTAGGCACAAAGGCCAGGTCCCCTGATTCTTCGCACTAAAAATGTTTAAAATCACGTGATAAGGGTGTGGGGGTCAGAAATTCCGGTTAACAAACACTTCTTTTAGGGAGGTATCAGGCATCAAGGGTGTTTAGAAGCTAAAATAATGAAATAAATATTAACTAGTGGAAATAATTAAAAAGAGAGTTTGTTAAAAGAGCAAAACATACATAAGAGAATATAACACATAATATACAATTTGGCTGAGGCAGAATGAATGTGGATCCTTGTTACCATTAATGTTAACATCATAGGCTTGGATACACACACACATTTGAGGATAAATATTAAACATTGTAAAACAGTAATAAAGAAAATAGTGGAGGAGTAAAAGGGTAGTTTGCCTATTTTCCAACACACGTGAACAACAGGTAAGCCCCAAATAGAGGTATATTAGTAATCAGACCCATCTTACATTTAAATTTAAATTCACACAGCAATGACATGTTAGATCATAACTTAGGAAAGATTATTTTCTCACAACATCTGTAATAACCCGAGAAAAAATACTACAATCTCACTTATTGAAGGAATCTACCCATCTCTGTCCAAAACTGTGAATTTAAATTTAGATTATAACAGATTTATTTTTAAAAAAATGTCAGGTTGCAAGTTAAAACAAAGAAGGTTATAAGTTACAATACCCTTATATTAGCAAATAAATGAATAAGTTGTCAGCAAATCCTAGGCCAGATTTAAGGAAATAAACAAATTACAAGCAATCTACATTTTAAATACAAAAGAGTTAGCGCCCCACTGTTAAAATTTAACAATACCAAAATGAAACTTTACCTTAAAGCAAAATTATCCTGGTAGGAATGAACGAGAAAATGTCGCAAAATGTAAATTTTTCCTTCTTAAAATAANGGGGGGGGGGGGGCTCATAGAAAGTATACAACGAATCGAGAAACGGGAGACTTTGCGTCTCGGACATTAGTAAAAAGTGAAACCAATAAAAAAAATTGTGGGTTTATGGTGCGCACTATCGACAGGTGAATAAAAACAGTTGGCACTGAGATTGGATTATTTTTTATAATAAAAACAAAATTTTTGTTCTTATAGCAATTTCACAGCTTACAAACAAAAACAAACTAAAAAATACAATTGACAGTTTTCAACTTTTTACCACGAGATCACACCACCATCCAGTAACAGCGTTTCCTTTAGAATAAAAACCCAACAGTTTGTAAAATAAAAACACTGTTCCTTTATAAAAGAGATAAATAGTCATAATATGATGCTCTCACTCAACATAATCATCATAAGGTCCACAGGCCAGAGAAAGTCAGTGAGAGAGCCGAATAGGGCCTGCGAACCATAAGTTTGACATGCTTGCTTCAGACCATTCAATCACAGAAGCAGATTTTCAAGTTGTAAATAATTAATTTTAAGGGGAGGTTATAGGGAGATTAGCTGGAAGTAAATACACCGCATTAGCATTGATGTAGGCTGTTGAGACCACAGCGATGAATCACATGTGAAAAAAACCACCGTCCAATGAACCCTGGCTGAGATTCGAACTTAAACCTCCTCAGCATTGACTACCCGGTCTATTGGAAGATCATCCGGTCATGCGGATTATCCGTTTATTTTACTCTAAGAAGGTAAGGAGAAGTAAAACATAATTCTAGAGGTGTACCCACACTAGCATGAAGATAACAAGGATTTATGAATACCACTTAATTACAACAGGAATTCTAACACCTACCTCCTCTTATCCCTTAATATTCTACCCCCAACCCGACGTTGGAAAATCAGAATGTACGAGACTTAGGTATATTTTCTGGTGCAAGTTGTACCTGAAAACATACAGCAAAGATTATAGCCCAACCTCTCCACCAAGAATATACGATACTGTAAAGGCAGCAAGCATTACATGCACCGATTTCCTAACGGGCTTACTCATCTCCAAGGGCTTCCTCATGGGGAAGTTGTTGAAGCTCCTTACTTATTATATGTGGGAGCTTTACCATAATTTTATATAAAAGTATCGGTAGGGGTAATCTTGTCCTCCCTACCAGATTTCCCTTGCTAGTTCACAACAAGATGTCTGATAGTATCACAGTCCCTTTTGTTACATTCTTTACTTCTTTAAATGTATTAAAAGTGTTCCAAGTCTTTTCTTTGGGTTTTTCCATCTAAATATTCATATTTCTTAGCTCACCATAAACACGACATGGTTTTATAAAAATCAATTACTTCAGTCAAAAATTCCTAAATGTAGCAACGCAACTCAGTTGTGTTTCAGAAAAAGAAAAAGGCTGCAGTCCGACAACTTATGAGTTCCTACCGGGAAAACAAATGATCTTGGAGAAAGGCGCATGCGCAAATGAATAAAATAACTTGAAGGGATCCAAGCTGCTACTAGACACTTAGACTTACCCATGTGCTTTCCCAAAATATCCAACCATTCGGAATTCTATGGATAACTCTACATTGTCTTCCTCACATGGTTTTGTTGTATTACACGTGAAACTTCTCTATAGGGAAGTGTATCTCAAGTAAACCCATGTGGTAATTGGTGCGTATAACGCGGCCTTTGAGATAATTGTGACTGACACGCATGTATATCTATATAAACTACCATTTATAAAGGAAATAAGGTGCGCTCCACTGTGAATCGTTGACCAAGGTACTGTGCCTAGCTAGACAACGTACACGGTCAAACAAATACAAAATGTAAAATGTGGCTGCCGGAAGGCAGGCAATTAAAAACTTCGCATGCCGTGTAGATTATAACTAGTGAACTTTTGACTCGAAACAAGACTTTAACAGTAATTGGACATAAAAAATAATGGACTATATTTAATACAACAACGTTGCAAGTTTCGTTAGAGTCAAATGACAGTTTACTTTCCCTAAGATGACAGTAAATATCTCGTGCTTTGCGTGTTGGGACTACTAATTATTAATGACGGTTGTAAATGTGAGCCACGAGATTGCACTACTTTAATTTAAGCTACCTACCTTGTCTTTACCCTTTAAAATCACGTAGTAATAAATCTTTGGAGTCAAACGTATTTTTTTAAATACTTCTAACTACCTATTTTCATGCACCGTTAGGAACTAAGAAACTCTTACCTGACCCCGGGATTCCAACCATTAATTCCCCAAAATTAAGTTGGTAACGTGATATTTCCCTCGAAATGGGGCCCCTAGTCACCAAGATTGACTGAGCCAGCAAGGGTCAAAGCGCATAAATCAGCATTAGCGTCCATACTAGAGCGAGTAATCTATCAGTAAACCCCCCAATTTCCCCTCTCCATCCATACACACTAATGCTGGTATATGTATGTGTCTACTCTTGCCGCTCGCTATACCTTGTGGGGAGGATATTTACTGCACGTGTAGTACTTGAAGCAAATAGTTTAAGTAATACATTTAGCTCTCACGTTTATGGTGAACTTTCAAATTGTGGCGAGTTTTAATTATTATAACGATTATGATTACTATAATAGTAGTTATTATTAATACTATTGTTATAACATTTTACTTGTGGCATCACAATCCTACCTTTTAAAGTTCGTAGACATTTTAGGTTATATTGTGGGTTTTTTAAAATCGTATTTTGTGGTAATGTTTTAAGTGTATTTACCCTTTTATATTGGGTAGTCCATATTTTCCTTCATTTCCCCTGAAAAAATCCTAATTTTCTTTCATATCCCAAAAATCATCCAACTTTTCTTTCATTTCTCCTTGGTAATCCAATTACTCCTTAATTTTCCCTGAATATTTCTAGCTCTATTACATATTTCCTGACTAATGCTAGCACAACTCTATTTCCCCTGGGTGGTCCTAACTTTTTCCCATTTCCCTTTGGTAATTCCTAACGTTCTTTCATTTGCCTAGGAAATCCGAACTTTCTTCCATATTTCCATGGTAATTCTAGCTTTATTTCGTATTTCCTGGTTAATCCTAGCTTTACTCAATTTACCCTTCGTAGTCTTGACTCTAGTCCATTTTCCCTGAGTAGTTCTAAAGTACTTTTATAATTCCTATAAACTCCTAGCTTTACTTCATATTTCCTAGATAGTCCTAAATTTACTCCATATTTACTGATTATGGCTGCTCAACTAACCCTGGATAATCCTAACTATCCTCTTTTTCCCTTGGAATAACATTTCTATATATTTCTTGATTAATCCTAACTTTACTCCAAATTGTTTGGGTAATCTTAGCTATAGTCAATTTCCCACAGGTAATCATAACTTCCTTTCATTTCCCCTGGAGAGTTCTAGCTTTCTTCCATCCCCCTTGGGTAATCCTAAATTTCCTCCAATATTTTTGTTATTCCTGCTTTTATTCAATTTATCCTGGGTAATCCACCTATCTTCCATTTGTTATGTGTAATCCTAAATTTCCTCCACTCCCTTTTGATAATCCTAACTATCCTATATATTTCCTTATATTCCAATTTTCCTCCGTTCACCGTTCTAACTTTATTCCACTTCCCCTGTGTAGTTCAAGCTTTCCTCCCCTTTCCTTGATTAACTCTAACTTTCCTAGGCGGATCCCTTATATCATAGCTTTTCTCCATTTCCTCAATATAGCCTTAGCTATCCTACATTCGTTTTGGTAAGCCTAGCGTTCTAAAGGGTGCTATCTTAATAGCTATACAGATTTATGTGACCAACAAATTGTTTATAGCAATTTCATAAATGTTAAGCAAATAAATTATGGCATCTTATGACGTGACCTTAATAAAAGTTGACGTCAAGGTTCAAGCCTTACTGTGACCAAACTGTGACCAAAATTGCGTAACTCTTTTGACCAGACTATGAATAGAAATTTAAATTTTTATTTTAGTAAAATTAATGTCAAGATGCAAAATTGCTAAGCAGGTCTGATTTGTAATTTTAAATAAGTTATCTGTAAAAATCGTATCACCACAAAAATGTCTTTAAACTTTTTCCTTACCCAGGTAACAATTTAAACCCCTTCATTTTTAAAATGTTAACCCATTAAACTCGTGTAATTCACTTAAATAAATGTTTCTGGTTTGATTCCCAGAGTGGCAAACAAATGTATATTAATTGTGCTTTTTTTTTTGGTTATGTATCTACGGTTACAGGTTGGGTATTGTATCAGTCACAGAATTAAGTTAGCATGTAAGCTGTGTGCTGATATAATCAATCAGTTTAGAGGGTACACGTTAATTAAGTCAAAGTAAAACAAATAAAAAGGTAAATATCTCAACCTAAGTAGTGGTCTGTCTAGGCCTACTCGTCAAAAACCTGTCATTCATAAAAGGGGTGTATTATTGGCATGGATTAAAGAGATCACCTCGTTAAGCTAAAACATGTGTGCGCAGACGTTTAAATCTATCTCAATATTTAATTCTACGATTCGTTATTTCAAAATATGGTTAACGCCAAAATAGAGTTTTATTAATAGACCAAAAATGAGAAAATGTGACATTAGCTCATTTTCAACGACTTTTTGAACATATTTGTGAAGCTATAAGACAAGACTTGATGTAAAAGAGCTCTAGATTTTGCCTTTGTCAAAAAATTAAATATAAAGTAACTGTTTTATAGACTCAAAACAAATTTTTTTAAGATAGTTGAGAACAAGCTGCAAGCTTTCCTCTTTACCTTGAGATAAGAAGTTTTTGAAGTTTCCTTTCCCCTCTTTCTTATTGACATATCAAAGGGGTGTTGTACGTGATGGGTGAAAGGGAGTGTAAGATTAGACAGAAAAGAGAAGAAGTTCCATAAAATAACACAGGCCATTCTATTTTATGCCGTGTGGCCTGAGAGTGGTTAATACTTTGGTCCAGTTTCATAGTCAGACTTAGTACGCCTCAAGTGCGGTACTATACTAGATACAAGGCGATACCTATCTAAACTCGAATGGAATGGGCTAATCTCGCTAATGAAACTGGCCCAGTCCATTTCGGTCTAGGTAGGTGTCATCCTGCATCTAGTATAGCACCTCACTTGAGGCGTACTAAGTCTGACTATGAACAGGCTCTTTATCGCTAACCTCAAGGTGGGAATTTAAGGTACGTGAGAAAAGTTCAGTGTGTTTGCAGAGTTTCTTTTTAGCAAAACATGTTTTTGGTCAAAAATAATAAAATATTGCTTCAATACAAGCATAAAGTTTAATTTTCTACACGTGATGATATCAACAGTTGTTGAAAATCTGAGTATAGCGGCATTAGATGACAAACTTTTGAAATGAATATAAAAAGTTGTCATTAAATTCCAGGACACCCTTGACGGATATTCAACATCTGTTGATAGCATCATGTGAAGAAAATTAAACTATATGTTTGTAATGAAGTAATATTTGATTGATTTTGACCAAATATATGTTTTGATATAAAAACTTCAAAAACACTAAACCATTCTGGTCTTCTCTACATCCCCACCTTAAGGTTGTCGTGCGTGATGAGTCAAACCTCAAACCAGGGTTGATTGTAAAACTGGGGCTGTGTCTCAGGGCGCCCCGCTCCTCGCGTCTCCTGGTGGAAGGACGGCCAACTAGTGGACGACTCTGACGAGGCGCTCTCAGAGCGTCGTGTCAAGAACGTTCTGCGCGTGGAACGTCTAGAGCGACGTCACCTTAACACCGTGTACACCTGCCAGGCCACCAACAATGATGTCCTGGCGCCCGTGGCGGCCAACGTCACTCTAGACATGTACCGTGAGTAGCACTCAAGTCATACACGTTTAATGGAGGAGAGTGGATTAACATGTATCTATTAGTGAGGTGAATTATTTAAGTTGATACGCCAGAATACTCCGAAAACGAAGCGTTTTAGGAAAAAAATAAATTGTTTTTAAGGGGGAAAGAGAACAGCCCTAGCTATTTTTAATTCAGTGGACGTATTCAAGGTTATTTCAAGATCAACTTTGGTTTATAAATGAAAATCATAATTATTTGAACAGAATTTGACGCTACATAGAAAAATAACTCATGTCTGGAACTTTTTTTTATGACTTTGATTTTTCAAGATATTTTAACTGGTATTTTCTATAACAATTTTTATTCAAGAACGTTTTCATTACATTAAAAGTTTATCGATGTTAATCGACATTATTTTGAACATTTACTAAAGTAATTTTATAAATAATTTTGAATTGTTTTAGGCAAAAAATTTTTTGTTTGTTGTGTGGAATAAAATGCCGTTAAATATTGTACAGGTATTCATTAAAAAAACAAAGTTGACCTTGAAATAACCTTATTATTATACTTCATAATTTTAAATATAGCTGTTACTTATTATATTATTATTCCTTTGTACTTTGTCCTGACTGTTAAATATAATATGTCATTTATTATAGATCTTCACATTTCTCTGTTTAATTTACAGTAGAAAAAATACGTTATCTGTTTTATATTGGCAATTACCCGTATATTAACTATGGAGAAGCAAATTATAAAGTTGGTGCTTGTGCAGAAATAATTTGACCGCTTTAGTTATATAGTAAGCAAATATGCATGATTTTTGGTAATAATTAAAGTAATACATAGGTAACTTAATTTTAAAACGTTTCAGGAGAGAAGCAAGGAGGTTAAAAAAACTAAAATTGTTTGTTTGTTGTGTCTTAACACCCGTTCGGGTTAAACGCATACTTATTAACTACGCTAATGTTTTAAGGATTATTAATATTTAATTTAGAGTAAGTGATGTAGAGGGAGAATGGAAACCCATTTAGAGAAATGTATCCATAGCTCACCCGACAGGGATTTGAACACCGATCTCCCCACCATTGGCAGTCAAGTCTATTAAGTGAGTGACGCCTTGTACCATTTGACCACCGAGGTGGGGTCTCAAGTCTTAAAGTTTTCCTTTCAATGCTCCTGTTCCAAGTCGATACGATGAGAGCAAGTAAACTAAATTACATCGACCTGTCGGAATAAAACGTCCCGACCGACAATCAGCGTAACGAAATGAAGTGGTGTGTGTTTCATTTAGGAGGGTAAGATATCGAGGGGGATGCTGAGGGGTTTGTAAAGAGAGAAGAGGGTTTCGAGAAGTTCACTCGAAACTATACAACGGGCGGTGCTTCCTCCGATGCTTTAAACCTTATCTCCGTGTGACCTCGATTCTCTGGCAGATGTTACAATGTAAGTCGAATACTTGGAGTCTCCGTTTCCACGAGAACAATGTCGCTTAAGGAGGGGGCTTGTTGGATAGATAGAGCTGGGAAGGGGTGTTGGGTTATCGAAGAGGGTTTTGAGGGGTAGGGGGAGAAGATATATTGTATAAGTCTGTGCAAAAGCCAGGCGGTGGAATATATAAACGTTCTCGCTTCTAAGAAAGCGATAAAAAACAGAATTACAAGCATATGAGTGATATGCAACATACAGAAAACATGATTTTCAAATAAAGTCATTGTGAATATGTAAGAAAGAATTATTTATTACGACCCTTCCTACTTTCTGGGACATCCACGAAAAATTGGGTAGGGACGAGGAAGATATAGCTAAGGGGAATGTGTCGTAATTTTCATAGAGGATATGTGGGAAAACCTTTTGAAAAAAAAAATTGGTACACCCATCCGGGAATCAAACATTGAGTTTCCACTCCCTAGTAAATCAGACATTTTTAGTTTGACATTTAGTCCACGTGTGCGCCGATGAGGGTCCTATTTATTCAAACCACCCCTGAAAGCCACACTACCCGTGATTCCTAAAGGAAGAACAAGATTTCCAACCAACCAAACATTACGTCTTCTTTACAAATCACAAATATAGTCGCACCTTACGTTTTGCACACCAGTTGGCACGTGGACAAAGACGTTAGTCTCGTCTAGTCTGGTTGGATGGTGATTGATAGGTTTGGGTTGTGTTTCGTCATCAATGGTTTACCTCTCTACATGAAAATGTGGGTGCACTTTATCTCGAATTTAATCTTCTTCATCCTCATCCCATTAGTGTACAAGTGCAGATAGTTCGAACTAGCATTGAGAAACGGTGCATCCAGATTCAGTGGCCGAATGGTCTAAGGCGTCACTTTTGTGTTAGACTGGCCTGCTGATGACAGGGAGATTGGGGTTAGTATCCCGCTCGGTTCCACTGAGAGTGGTAAGGTTTCCTACTCTCCTTACTCGCAAATGTGGGTATATTACCTTTAAAATGATTCCTTCCTCATACCTACCCCATCAGGGTAATTACACATATTCGGGTGACCTGGTGGTCTAGGGGGTAAGGTGTTAGACTTCTGTGCTGGGGGTCCGGGGTTCAATCCTCGGTCCCGGCACAGATTTATCTGATTGCCCAAACCCTTCCTTCACCCCTGACAAGACGTGTGTATTAATCACAACTTGTGAATGTGTGGAATGCCAAGCCTCTACCGTGGTTCGGATCCCACGTTAAACTGTAGGTCCTCCATTTCATCTCACAATCACCCTACCATTACACATTAGCGTAAGTGCGCATAACCCGAACGGTTAGTAAGACGCGGTGCTAATAATAATAATAATAACTAAACTAAATTTTTTTAATGTTCATATTTGATTTGGGAAGGAGTACTAAATAACAAAATTATATCTTCTTTATTTTTATTTGTATTCTCCTTAATTGTATTGTTTCTCCTTAATTGATATTAGCTTAGTCTTCTATGACGGCATGTTTCGGTGATGTTACACCATCTTCAGCTCTTATTTATGATAAATATGATATTCTGTTAAATACATATTATAATACCTTAAAAGTTTTACAATTTTCTTAACAATATGTATTTAACAGAATATCATCATTATCATAAATAAGACCCGAAGATGGTGTAACATCAATAATAACACCAAAACATGTCGTCATAGAAGATTAAGATAATATCAAATAAGGAGAAGGGAATAAAAATAAAAATAAAGAAGATACAATATTTTAAACTTAAACAACCTAAGCTAAGCTAACGTGTAAACATCATAAAGATTCAAAATATATATTGGATTTTTTCATATCATTGTTGTAAGCAACTGACTAACTTTATGGCTCTAGTAATAGAATTATTTGTGCTTTTAGAGAGGAATTCTCTATCTAGATATCATATTCTGAAAATTGACACCTAGACACGGGAATTGAACCCGGGACCTTCGGCTTAGTACGCCAATGCTCTGCCATGATGTGTTATCTGATAGCTCGTGAATAAAGCCGATGATTTCTGCACGTCCGTACTCTGCCTTAAAATATGAGTGAAGAATGACCCTGGGCACGGGACTATTCCTGGGTAGCTCAGTGGTTTGAGCATTGGCGTACTAAGCCAAAGGTCCGGGGTTCGATTCCCGTGTCCAGATGTCATTTTTCAATTGTCAAAATCTATTAATAGAGTTTAGATGCGGCTGGAATCAAGTGGATACCCCTCCTTTGGGTCAGTTTGGTGGACGCAGGATGCAACTCGGTACCTACCTTACACTCCTACGACCGTATGCAAAAACTTGACTAAGTGTATGCTTTGTGGACATTAGCATGGGTCTGCTTGCGTCATCATAGGTTAAAAGATGGAGCGATATTATGCTCGGGACCACACTATTGGTCCACTAAACATCCACTATACGTTCTTGCCGCCCCCAATGATCCTTGAAGCAATTCGATCACCCTAGATAATATTCCGTTTCATCCCCGCCCAGCAGTTGCGACCATTTACATTGATAAACTCTTGAATCCAAACCCCATTTACCGGTACAGTGGCTTCATCCGGTCGTCTGATTTTACGTCCATTCTGTCAGGTACATTTGAATATTTAGATACAGTTAGTCGAAGCGGGAGCAGCGTATTTATCCCTCATCTCTTTTCCAGTCAGATAAAGCACACACGTGAGCTTACATATCGTATTACACGTCCCGTGGAACGAAAGTTGATTGACGGCGCTTCTAGCAAATCTTGTCCTGTACAGGTGGGGCCTTTTAATTACAAGAGCGATTTAAAAAAAAAAGAGTCGTGCAAGTCCGTTTCGAAATGTTCATGAAGTACAGTTAAATAATATGGATTGACATAGTTTTTTTTTTAAATGCATATTCTCTTGACTAAAATTTTTAGTATTTAGCCACAACGGTGGTCGCATGGTTTAGACATTACTTTAGCAATTGACTGGACTGTCGGGGATAGAAATATCAAGGTTTAAATCCCGGTCAGGTGTGTTTAGGTGGTTTTTTCATCAATGTTTTCCCCTTATCCTTCCATGAAAATACACCTCTAGATTCTACCTATCTCGTTCCTACCCCATTAGTGTAGATATTTGAATATCTCTGACGAGTAGTAAAACGTGGTGGACAAGATTATATTAGCCCCTCTATAGTAACCAGGCAGAATGGCTGTGCTTTGCATCTTTTCACTGGTACAGGTATTACTCGTATATTTTACACTGATGTGGGGTAGGTATGATGAAGGTAAAGTGCTTGTGTGGAGAGTAGTGCTTGTATGGAGAGTAGTGCTTGTATGGAGAGTAGTGTTTGTCTGGAGAGTAGTGCTTGTATGGAGAGTAGTGCTTGTATAGAGAGTAGTGCTTGTATGGAGAGTAGTGCTTGTATGGAGAGTAGTGCTTGTATGGAGAGTAGTGCTTGTATGGAGAGTAGTGCTTGTATGGATATTAGTGCTTGTATGGAGAGTAGTGCTTGTATGGAGAATAGTGCTTGTATGGATATTAGTGCTTGTATGGAGAGTAGTGTTTGTCTAGAGAGTAGTGCTTGTATGGATATTAGTGCTTGTATGGAGAGTAGTGCTTGTATGAAGAGTAGTGCTTGTATGGATATTAGTGCTTGTATGGAGAGTAGTGCTTGTATGGAGAGTAGTGCTTGTATGAAGAGTAGTGCTTGTACGGATATTAGTGATTGTATGGAGAGTAGTGCTTGTATGGAGAGTAGTGCTTGTATGAAGAGTAGTGCTTGTACGGATATTAGTGCTTGTACGGAGAGTAGTGCTTGTATGGAGAGTAGTGCTTGTATGGAGAGTAGTGCTTGTATAGAGAGTAGTGCTTGTATGGAGAGTAGTGCTTTTATGGAGAGTAGTGCGTGTGGGGAAATGGGGTTGGAAACCCACTCTTCAATGCAACTGGTCAAGATTTGAACCCTCAACCTTCCTATGACTGGAAATCCAGTCAACTGCAAGGCTACCTACTTCGGTGGCCGCATGATATAAGGCGTTACTTTCCTATTAGACTAGACTGTCGATGACAGGGAGTTTAGGGTTTTGAATCCCAGTAGGGTGTAGGCCTATTGTGGGTGACTTTTCCTAAATTTTTCCACTTTCCCTCCATGAAAATGCTAGTACACTTCCAAGGAATTCAACCTTCCTCATAATCAACTTATTAGCGTAATTAAAACATATGCATATAACCTGAACAGGTAGTAAGACGCGGTGCAAAAAATCCCTGTGAGGTTGACACCTTTGGGTATTGAGATGGACCTGTGGTAAGTTAGTGAGTGTCTTCAGTGGCTTGGAAAGTGAGTAAGACAACATTTAGTTAAAATAAAAATCTTCCACACACCCTAACAGGATATAAACCCTGATCTCCCAGATCTACAACAGACAGGGTGAGATTGGAGCCTTGGAAACATTTCAAAGCGCCTATCTAAACCCTAGGAAGCCCACATTCGACTACCAACATTTATTAAAAGTCAACAAAATTTGGCATTCTAGAAATATGTCTTATTTGATTTATTAGTTATAAATTTCATCTAAACTTTATCAAAAGCTTCCAATAATACTTTGATATGGATTAATGTATCAATTTTATTTATATAATTAATTAGACAAACTAAGAATGTAGATATAATTGTACTATTTTCATCTCCATCATTATGGCAACATGAGTTTCCATTTTTAAATTAACGGGCTTCTTATGAAAATCAGACTACAGTGTAATAACTTACTTCAAATCCCAACACTTGAAATGAAATAGTTTTTTGGAAACATATTATGAGTAAGCCGGCTAACCTGAATTTTTTATGTACAGCCTTAAATTATTTACACTACTCTGCAAAAAATCTATAAAGCACCCAACTTGAAAAGTATTTGTACAACTGAACCAGACATTTATTTGGATAATAACTGTGGTTGATTATTCATAGGAATGTTGAACATGTTTGGTAAATGGCGGTATAAAAATCTAACCACCCATACCAAACAGGTTACTATTAGGACAGAGCATAATTTCACGCTAAAATTATTTCAATTAAAAAAAAGGAAATGAACTAACAATTTTTTCCTTTTCTCTTTCACCCCTTTTCTCTTGTTCAAGTATTTAAAACTAACCCTTGTACACATCACCGCCGGCATGTTTTTCCCGCTGACCTAAAATTAATTCCCGGTGTATTTATGTTTCACAGAAAGGAGTAGGGGAGAACACGATGAAGGGCGGTTGTTAGAGGGTTGGTTGGG
>CABFWB010005327.1:17896-28761 GCA_902151455.1 Timema bartmani | reverse complement strand
GGTTGGGGTGGGGGGGGGTAGATACACACGTGTTTCAACACATACACAGGGAAACGTGACAGGATATCTGGTAAAGTAGTATAAGCTAGGCTGGTTCATGTTTTGTTGTTTAGTGGCGAGGTAGTCATCATATTTCCAAATGAGGTGGAGTTTGTTTCACTGTGGAGATCTTATAGGAACTATTTAACACCTATTCGTTTCTCTACCCATCTTGTCAAAACCCCTTGACATATTTACTATTATTACTTGTTTATTTTGAGACTTTAACATTGTACTATTTCATCGCATTGCATGTGTTGCATTGATTCATATTTTGGCATGGTTTGGATGTCATTTTGTTACTAAAAGGAATTATAATTACAAGGCAGGAATTATGTGGTATTTTTTTTATATGTTTGAGTACTGAAATTAGCACAGTACACACTATTTGTAAGTCACACATTTTAAATACACGTACGTACTTGTTTAAATCCTGAACGCACCACCATAGCTTCAATTATTACAAAGAAAAGCTACTTTATTAATTGTTTTTAAACATGCTTCTGTTTGGACGTGTATTAAATGTAAGGCTAGTCTAGTTTGATTTACTAGTGACGGGTAGGTTATATTGTAGTTAGAATGCGAGTGTAATTAGAGTAATTTTTCCTAGATGGTTCTTAACTCTCTCCCCCCAAGAAAATTCTGGTAAATGTCTTCTAATTTCTACGGTTTTTATAACCACCCCATTAGTGTAGTAAAAATCCCTATTGGAATAGTAATAAGATATGGTGTAAAAATAGGTTTAGAAACCAACTTATATATTTTTTAGTAGGTAGTGGCTCTTTAGTAGTGCGTTTAACATAAGGTTTATTAATAATTTAATATTTGAGATAATTATGAGAAAGGTAACTTAGAAGTGGTAACGCCCGTACAAACGTGGATTGGGTGTAAAAAAACATGTGATGGTTCACATTGCCAGGATTCAACCACCAACCTTATCGTCAACTTTCTATAAATGCAAAGCAATTATTACGCCTTATAACACTCGATAATCAGTGTGGATAGACAAAATGTAAAAAAAATAGTCTTAAAAAGTAAGGTAAAACAATTATATTTTCTCTTCTTTACAAATTGGTTCTTAGTGTATGAACTGTCATATCTGTTGATGAAAACGAAAGTAATATATTATTTAGCTAAGAATGTAATCTACTTAAATAACATACAAAATCAAGAATATATTTACATTAAAATGTATCATTCTTTATTATTATGTATATATTTATGAAATTATATACAAAGTTTTTCAATGTATTTTATTATGCCACCACAGTCTATAGTATAATTTTATATCCAAGAAATTAATATAATCATCCACACAGTAAATCAATATTTATAAAATGAAGGAATAGGTTTTTTTCTCTATTCTTATTTATCACTTATAACTAATGTTGTTTAAATCTTATTTCAGAATAATTGTGATAAATAATTGCCAAAATATTTATCTTAGTCCAATATTCATGTTATAGAATAAATGTCAGTGTGCATCACAGACTTACTCGCTCCTTTGCCTAAAAATTGAGATATTTACTCAAATCATAAAATATGTGAAACGAAATAATATACATTGTTACAGAAACATTCCACAAAAGATTATAACAGAAATACATTGAGAAAAAAGTAGAATCACGTACTATACCTAAAAAGGGAGAATGATTGTTTCTTTACTATTTGGAAAGATAAAATAGTATTATAAGCTATAGCATTGTCAATAAAACATTTTATTTCGTCCAAAAACATAAATGAGTCTTAAAAATATCTTTTATTTATTAAAAAGAAAATTGGCAGAGTCAGGATTTTTTACTTAGTTTTTTATATGTAGTAAACATTTTTACAACATGGCCGAAGCTATAACAGAATATAACAGGCGGTGGCAGTAAAAAAAATACCCCTTTTTGTTAGTACAACCTTTGGCCCCACCCCTAGAGAAAAAAATCATGTTTTATAATACTACCAACGTAACAAATATTTATGGACGTGGTCCTGTTTTTATGTGAAAGCTGTACTCAGGCACTTAACTCCCCGCTCGAGGAGTTAGGGCACTTAAATCGGATATTTATAAATAAGACGGTAGCAATCAGAGGCACAGGCATGTAAGATGCCCATCAATCGGAGCTTTAAGGCGACTCCCAGACACCCTTCTAAGAGACTCTGGTTCAAATTCAGGCTGGGATGATTAGATTCAAGTTTTAAAGAAATAAATGCTAGTGATTTTAAGGTTATTTAAATTGATTCACAAACCAGATTGACTTTTAATAGTTTTTTATAGCTATTTAAAACTATCAATCAATTTCAGATTGTTTACAATGTTATATTGAAAATATAATTTATATATATTTTAATCATAAATTTTACTAGGAAGTCTTACCCTATAATTTTAAGCTATAAATTGGTCAATGAGAGCATAGTGCGCTCCCTTTATATTAATGATCTAATTGTTATCCTGAACAACAAATTCTACTTTCATTATTATGTTGATCATAAATTATCTCATTCATTGAACCTATTTGAACTTATCAAATTAATTAAATCTTCATTCACATAGAATGACTGTCTACTATTTTCCTTGATTAGATCTAATTTTGAATATGTAGTGTTGCTTGAAATTTAATTACCTTAACTAGCTCAAGGTAAATTTGTTGCTACCTGTTTACCAGTTTGTTTTTATGATTGTAAGAATTCGAAACCTTTTATGGTTCCAAACTCTCTTCTCACGCAAACATTATTGTGATGCCCTTTTTGTTTTTTAATATTATAAATATCAACATATCCTGTAAATTTGCCCTTGAACATGTAGATATTCATGTCTCCTCTTGGTCATATCGAAATACTAAATTATTTTATCTCATTAGTTCTTAAAAGCCAAACCTTCTTAAAGTGTGATGAAAGGAGATGGGAGTTAAGGGTTTTTATATATTTTTTTTTTGCCAAAATAAATCAAATATTTCTTCATTAGATTCATAGGGTTTAATTTTATTCATATGGTGGTATCAACAGTTTTTTAATATCTTTTATGAGCAAAGCAGGATTAGATGACAAACGTTTTAATGAATATATAAAGTTGTCATCGAATTACAGGACACCCTTGAAAGATATTCAAGAAATTTTGATACCATCATGTGGAGAAAATTGTACTCTATGTTACTACTGAACAATATTTTCACCCCCATTCTTTCTGGACCTACTTTGACAGGATGGGTTTCGGCCGAGGATAAGGGTGGTGGCTGTAAATATGACTGTGTGGGCTCGTAATTGACGTTCGGCTTGCGTTCCTATGGTTTTATTGTTCTACCTTGCTCTATTACAGGATGGGATGTTGATAAGAAATATTAAAATATATTAAAGAACTTAATTGAATTAATTAGGAGCTCGTGACAGAACGAAGTATAGCAAAGAGTGCTTAACCAATGGCCTGACTGACCTCTAGGTGACCCTACATGGGTATGAACCCCGGTACCTTGGGCATGACAGTTAGCCCCTCAGCACTCATTCTTGGCGAATCGGCGTCCTAGCCCGCGTAGCTGCCAAAATGGGCCACGTGACCCTCCTAGGTTCGATGGTGAGTTGTCAGCCCTGTTAGCTTGAAATCTCGTAACATTTATAATCCAACTTGACCTGATTGCCAAAAGGAATGCTGACACTCTGTTTAAGTTGTCAGCGCTTATGTTCTATTGTTTACTAACTAATCAAAACACCTTGCAACACTCGTTTTGTCATTTACAATCCACAACACAACAAATGTTAAATAAACAAACGCCTCAATTTAATATCCATGTTGATTACAATATTTTATTTATCTGCAATAAAAATGTTTTGCTAAAACAACTTCAAAAACAATAGTATTTTTTTTGCATCCCCTTCCACCCAACGTCGTAACGCAATCTCTAAATTTTCAGAATTTTACCTTTATCATAAAATAAGAGCAAAACTCAGAGAACTATTTCAAGAACTCTTTTATCATTAAGTACTTTATACTGCATTAAAGTACTATGAAAATAATTTTTTTTTTTGATTGTTTTTTACTTTCTCTCTATCTTACAGGTAGAGAAAGTATTGTGATCGTCAAAAAAATCGAACTCGAGATTTTGATGAATTTTGACGTTTCATGACTTCCTGAATCCGAAAAAGTGGTTTTTGAATGTCTGTCTGTCTGTCTGTCTGTCTGTCTGTCTGTCTGTACCTCCAACTAGAGCCTAAACTATTTTACCGATTGAGCTGAAACTTGATATCTAGGGTTTTCATAGGGTTGCCCCGAGGGGTTTTTGGAATTGGATATCTACCCCTAAAATTAAGGGTAGTTTACTGAAGGGAAAAAAGAGAAAAAGTCGATTTTCTCAAAATCGGCTCTAACGATTTTGATTAAATTTCATTTATGAACATTAATAAATATTCCAAACAAAATGGCTACTCTCAATATTTCGGCAAAATGGCTTTAAGGGCTCCGGTCTGATGCGTAAATTAACATTTTTTATAATAGCTCCGAAACTATTTGAGATATGAAATTACTTAGCATTACAAATATGTATATATATTTATAATACAAATATTTTATTCGAAACATATTTTTATAAAATCAATAATTTTCAATCTATACGCAATTATATATATATTTTTAGCTTTTTGGACATTAAAGCTTAAGTATTGCGATCGTAAAAAAAACTAACCTGAAATGTTGATGGATTTCGACGTCTCATGACCCCCCGAACCCTAAAAAATAGTCTTTGCAATGCCGTCTGTCTGTGTGTCTATTAAAACTTAAAATTAAGGGTAGTTTACTGAAGGGCAAAAAGAGAAAAAGTCGATTTTCTCAAAATCGGCTCTAACGATTTTGATTAAATTTCATTTATGAACATTAATAAATATTCCAAACAAAATGGCTACTCTCAATATTTCGGCAAAATGGCTTTAAGGGCTCCGGTCTGATGCGTAAATTAACATTTTTTATAATAGCTCCGAAACTATTTGAGATATGAAATTACTTAGCATTACAAATATGTATATATATTTATAATACAAATATTTTATTCGAAACATATTTTTATAAAATCAATAATTTTCAATCTATACGCAATTATATATATATTTTTAACTTTTTGGACATTAAAGCTTAAGTATTGCGATCGTAAAAAAAACTAACCTGAAATGTTGATGGATGTCGACGTCTCATGACCCCCCGAACCCTAAAAAATAGTCTTTGCAATGCCGTCTGTCTGTGTGTCTATTAAAACTTAAAATTAAGGGTAGTTTACTGAAGGGCAAAAAGAGAAAAAGTCGATTTTCTCAAAATCGGCTCTAACGATTTTGATTAAATTTCATTTATGAACATTAATAAATATTCCAAACAAAATGGCTACTCTCAATATTTCGGCAAAATGGCTTTAAGGGCTCCGGTCTGATGCGTAAATTAACATTTTTTATAATAGCTCCGAAACTATTTGAGATATGAAATTACTTAGCATTACAAATATGTATATATATTTATAATACAAATATTTTATTCGAAACATATTTTTATAAAATCAATAATTTTCAATCTATACGCAATTATATATATATTTTTAACTTTTTGGACATTAAAGCTTAAGTATTGCGACCGTAAAAAAAACTAACCTGAAATGTTGATGGATGTCGACGTCTCATGACCCCCCGAACCCTAAAAAATAGTCTTTGCAATGCCGTCTGTCTGTGTGTCTATTAAAACTTAAAATTAAGGGTAGTTTACTGAAGGGCAAAAAGAGAAAAAGTCGATTTTCTCAAAATCGGCTCTAACGATTTTGATTAAATTTCATTTATAAACATTAATAAATATTCCAAACAAAATGGCTACCCTCAATATTTCGGCAAAATGGCTTTAAGGGCTCCGGTCTGATGCGTCAATTAACATTTTTTATAATAGCTCCGAAACTATTTGAGATATGAAATTACTTAGCATTACAAATATGTATATATATTTATAATACAGATATTTTATCCGAAACATATTTTTATAAAATCAATAACTTTCAATCTATACGCAATTATATGAATTTTTTTAACTTTTTGGACATTAAAGTTTAAGTATTGCGACCGTAAAAAAAAACTAACCTGAAATGTTGATGGATGTCGACGTCTCATGACCCCCCGAACCCTAAAAAATAGTCTTTGCAATGCCGTCTGTCTGTGTGTCTATAAAAACTTAAAATTAAGGGTAGTTTACTGAAGGGCGAAAAGAGAAAAATTTGGTTTTCTCAAAATCTGCTCAAACGATTTTGATTAAAATTCGTATCTAGGCGTTGATTAAGATTATAAATAAACTGGCTATTTTCATTTTCCTATGAAAATGATTTTTAGGGTACTTTACAGAAGCGTTAATTTCCGTATCTCCACAACTATTGGAGAAACTAAACAACTTATCATTGCAAAATTGTAGGACTATTAGAAATAAAAAACTTTTATTTGACATATATTTTTATAAAAGCAGCAGTTTCTGAGATATTTGCAAATATATTAATACAATTTTGTGAGCTTTAGTTGTAAACATATACTACTTAAGTCTTAACGCAATAATTCTCCAATGCCATAGAGTAATTAAATATAAGTATCTAAAAAAGTATGTTATTTTTCCTTAAATCTCTTAGGAGAAATGTTTGCATAGCAATGATCTATCTCCATTTTAGACTCAATAGTCAATATTTACATTTTTTATTGGTCAAAATGTATAAATGAATAATTAAATATCAATGCGATGACTTGAAGATCTGCAACACCTTATAAAATGTTAAAATTTTAACCAGAAATCGAAATTTTAATACGAAGTGTTGACCCTTGTGGAAGACATTAAACTGTTTGAAATGCTCTTAGGTGGACAAAGATGCGCCTCTTTTCTCATTGATTATATATCATTGTATATTATTTTATGCGTGTTCTTATGTGGAGTGGTGATGATACAATGTACATTATTCCGTTCAGAAATCTTACGAGTTTATAGAAAGAGAGAGAAAGTCTGTGCGGTGTGCCGTACCATTTATTTTATAAAGAATGCACATTAAAAATTTAACTACTATACCTCACTGTGTAAAACTAAATTTCTCCATTTACAAGCTAAAATTTTTGTTTAATTATAGTTATTGCTTTCCTACGTAATTATTATATATGTGGTAGTCTTCTTATGTATTTTTAGTGATGGCCTGTTATAATGTCCTGTGACCGTTGATAGGTACTATAGTGAAATTAGTTGAAATTATCATCATTATTATTATTTTTATTATTATCATTATTATTTAAAATATGTACACACAAAATTTTCTACTAGCGTTCCAAGCACAAATTACAACTCTAACCAATCAAAGGGAAGAAATGAAAATAAGCAGGAAAGCCACGTCATTCGAAAGGGTGAGGGTTAAATACACTTGAGGTGATTCGATCATCAAAATTTTACTGCAAAATTTAATAAGTGTATAATTATTATAAGCCATAAATGGTGATTCAATGAATTCAAATAATTACAGTTTACGAGTTATAAAGGGTCAGACCTACTATTTTATGCTTTTTGTGTACCATTGATAAGGTAAAGTAATTAATGTATGGGGCTGAAATTTAGTATAACTACTATACAATCATATGAGGTGTACACAATGAAATATTAATAATATTATTAATAGTATAAATGCTATACATATTTCAATATTTATATTCAATGAAATATTTATGTTAATATATTAATTTTTATAATGTATTAGTAATATTTAATATAATATTAACGATCCACCTCGGTGGCGGAGCTGGCTAAAGCGCTAGTTTTCTGGAGCCAGGCTTCCGAGAACCTGATCGTGGTTGGAATCTCGGTCGGGTGAACTTGGGGGTGGTTTTTCCTAAGTGGTTTTCCACTCTCCCTTGAAGCAAATATGGATTCACTTCCTCTAAATTCAACTATGCCAATTCCTAATCCGTTAGCTTAATTAATACTTAAGCGTATAACCCAAAGGAATAGTAAGAAGTGGTGTTAAATAATAATAATAATAATAATAATATAGTATTAACACTATAAATAGTTATAGTTAATAGAATAATATTATTACATATTATCATATAATATTATAATGTATTTTTATATAATATATAATACATATTATATGTAATTATTAAGATGTATAATTTATATTTATATTAATAATATTATAAATATTTGTAATATTATTAATATTAATATGATTAATAATATACAATAATACATAGTAATGCATGTTATTAATCATTATGATACTACAAATATGTATATGAAACATTTATAGTAATATTATTATTATTAATTTTAATAAATATTATAAAAATTAACATTCATATTTCATTTAAATATCTATATTATTATTATTATTATTATTATTATTATTATTAAATATTATATTATATACACCTGATTAGAATGTCTAGTTATACTAAATTTCAGCCCCATACATTAACTACTTTACCTTAACAATGGTACACAAAAATCATAAAATAGCAAGTTTGACCCCTTATGATTCGTGAAATATAACTATCTAAAATTATTGAATCACTATTTATAGCTTATAACTATACACTTGTTAGAATTGTGCAGTAATTTATTGGTGGTCGAATAATCTTAGTTATGTCACAATCTCTGACCGCCTCCCCCAACCCTAAACCCATCTCACCAACCAAACGCTTCCAGGGGCTGTATAAGCTATTAATTTTTTATTGGACCTATTTGAGAATATACAAGATATTAGAACAATTTCAATATGTTTAGTAACTAGCTTTACTCTCTGATTGACAAGATATATAATATACATATAAATATTATGTTTCACCCAAGATTTTTGTTTAACATATTAATTCTTCCTCTACTATCATAGGTTTATCGACACAAACGTTTTCAAATAACAATTTAAAATACAACTTAGACATACGTAAGAGTGAGATTATTCATTATTATTTTAAAAAACAATAAATTTTTACTACAGGCATTAATATGATATATATTTAACCAAATATCGGTTAATCATTAAAGAATACTTTGTTAAAAATATTTAAAAAGGGATTAGATTATTGTTTTGATGACCGTATAATATTTAACCCCTAATATTTATAGATTAATTCATTTATATATAACGAGAGATAATCAAAACACATAGTATTATTTAAGGATAAGAAGTGTTTAGTTTCCAAACAACACAGGTCATCTGCACAGGATTAGATTCCTATAATCCATGCGAATGTGCACTAAAACCTCACATATCAATGACATAAAGCTGAGAGTTAAACCCCCAACAAGGGTGTAAAAAGAAGTCTGGACATGGCCGAGATCTAAAGGTTCTAGGTTAACCGGTTTAATTTTGTTACGAGCTGACAACGTTAGTTCATAAACATCTTCATCATCATACCACTTATTTATAAGTCATGCTGCAATAATCACATTCTGAGGATTATTTCAATTAGGTCTTGAATAGAGGAGACAAAAGAGAAGTGTGTAACTATATTTATAAAAAAAAAGGACACTGTTTCATGATGTGCATCAAAGAGTAGCCATCTTCATAGAAGTCATTCAGTTGAACAAACAACTGAGTTGATTTTAAATCATGAGCATAAGCTTTCGTTCCATTGTAGGCAGCCATTTCTAGTGCATTCTTAGGGTGGGATACGAAACTAGTCCTTTGTATTAGATATTTTATAATTTTATCACTTAAGTCCCTTTCTTCAAACAAAACATTAAAATCATCCCCTATTCCAACCACTTTTGTGAAGAAAATCTGTAGACCTGATTCAATCAATTGCTCATGTGTGTCGATATCTGGATGGTAATGAGCTGTCATCAAATAACTGGTCAAACCACCCTGATATGCGTTCATCACAACCAAACTTAATAACAAAAGAGAAGCAACATACTATTTCTGAGTCGACGAAACCACTGAAAAAAAAGGTGCCACCACTCGCAAACACTCGAACTGTTTCTAACATGGTTTGCATTTCAAAAGATAGATTCTGTCTAAATAGTTTCCAAAACAATGTAATGATTGGAACAGATATGAAAAATAGCAGTCACGTATTTCTAAGTTAGTAAAAGGCAAGATGACTTTCATATATTGAGGAATACGTCGTGCCTTTGGTACTAGCTCTGTTAAATAAGTTTGACTAATATATTCCGTAGAGGTTAACATATTTCTTTTTTGTTTTATGAATAGGTTTCCATAAATATCTGCTATAATTGTGGTTTTATTATCTTTTATTTGATCTAATAGATAACATTGTTGCGTTCATAAACTGTAGTCAAGTATGAATTATACCACTTTCAACCATTGATTTACAAGACTTTAAATCATAAAAATGCATACCTTCAGATATGCTTCGACCGTACCTATTTATGTTGATTAGCTTATTTGAAAAGAGGTTAATTCTTTCTCTTTTCAGAATTGGTAAAGCTTTAAAAAGTTCTACAAATGATATATTATTTAGAAACTGGTTGTAAAACCATACAGTACTTATGATACTTTTAAAATCACAAGTTTCATTTTTACGGTTTGTCGGTGTAATCATAGAGGGAAAAATCAATACTACATTCAGAATGTAATATTCTTCCCATATTTTTTGGCAATATTCCTTGAATATACTTATGCCACTTTGATCTTGCGATGTAGTTACTATTACAAATGGAGTTATTGGATTGCCAAGGAACGTGGATCTAAATTGCGCCAGTAGAGTCCAAAAAACACCGTCAATATTTTCAACAAGCCAAAATACCACTCTTGGTAAGCCAATGATGCCACTGAACAGAACTTCATCTGGAAACATATTTTTCAGTTCTAAAGGTTTGTTCTCATACATTTGTAGAGTTA
>CABFWB010005327.1:0-11591 GCA_902151455.1 Timema bartmani | reverse complement strand
ATGTCCAGGGAATGCTCTTGTCAGTAAATAAATTGAACAAAAATTTAATTTTAGTAACCATCCTCACGGGTTCTTCCCAAGGTAAAGTCTGTTCATCGTAGGAATTGTTTTCTGAAAGGTCTTTTTCCCTACCAGAAAGCTATTATATAATAGGATTTTGGTAGGAAAAAAGACCTTTCAGAGAGTAATTCCTACCGTGAATGGAGTATAGCCCTATTTGTATACCTAGGCTAGTTCTCGCACCTACCAATCCATACCTTCCTTTTGTATTTCGCTGGTCACAATTCACAGTCCAACTGCCATTTTTCGTGACAGCACAGCACAGACCCTCGACAGAGGTGTATATACCTCCCAACTTCCATTTTAACTCATGGCCAACCATATATAGCTTATCAGGAGTGTGATGTGCTGGAGACACTTAAGTGAAGGTAGTACTAAGTAATTGCCAAGGTCTCGCTTTAAAGGAGAACACAACATATTTATAAAAAATGTGGTGTATCAGGAGTTTTAAAAGTTTTAAAAATTGGAACAAATGTATATTATTTTCATTTAAACTCACTCCTACATATCTGCAAGGCCTATATCTAATAGTCCTGTTTGAATAATACTAAATACCGGAACATAGTTGGGATTAAAGAAGAAACTCATAGCAAAATGTTTGCCTTGATTTACACTTTCAGAATTGTATGTCCTTCAGTCTTTTTTTCCCATGACTTGTAAGAGTCATAGACGCAAATCGCGCCACCTCCTGCTGTCATGAAAAAACTAGCAATAGATAAAAACAACAGGGAACAGATTTCACGAGAAATTTGAAATTGCACCTGTTGGGGACCCGTTTAAGGAATATAATTCAAGAAGACATCAAATATAGGATTCATGCAGGCAATTCTTGATATTATTTAGACTGTAAAATGTTTTATCTTGGCTTTTGTCGTGAAATATTAAACTGAAAATATAAAAAACTATAATTCTACCAGTTTTTTAGCGCCTGTTGAGTTTATACGCATTCTACCCGTTGTTATTTAATCCAGGGCTTGTATTCATTCTCAACTATATTAAGGATAGTCAAGGTGCGTGGGCTAGGGTGGGGCTATCATGAGGCACAATGGATGATGAGAGGCATGTAAACAAAATGTTTGTAGGTAAACCTAACGATACAAGACTCCCTAGTAGATCAATACCTCGACGGGAGGACAATGATGAAATATATTCGAAGGAGGTTGGATGTCAGGTTAGGGATTGAATGAAAATGTATCAGATTAGAGCTAAATGGTGAGCTTACGTTTTCCCATTCATACACTTTCAAGTTTCTCGGAGCCATACAGTCAATTAGTCACATTGCCATATAAGTTTCCTTTACAAGCAACCTAATTCCTTAGTTTCTCTATAAAGATCTGAAATATCCATGTCTTTGAATTGAAGAACATTAATAAAGCGTTTTTTATAAATTATCTACAGGAGTTTTTTTTTCAAACAATATAAAAAATATACTTTATAAATCTGTATTTGATTTTAAACTTTTTTTTTTTAAAGCAACCAACTAACTTGAGGCTATTCTATCATTTGTTTCATAAATTTCTATAACTTTCCTATATTAAGATCTTTCATCTTCTATAATTCAATTTAGTTCTTAATTAGTCCGTGTGGAAAATTTAACTAATCATCTTGACAACTATATCATAGTACTGTACTAATTACGCTAATGTGTTAGGATCAGGAAGGTTAAATTTAGGGTAAATTTACCCACATTTGCCTGGAGGAAAAATGGAAAACAATCTAGTAAAACCATTCTTAGTACATCCTATCAGGATTCGAACCCTGTTCTTCCTGTCATCAGAAGTTTAGCATATTGCGAGAGTGACTCCTCAGGCCATGCGATCACCAAATCAGATCTAAGGAATATTAATTGATGGGATAACCTAGATAAAATGCACCATCATATGAGTGGAAAGAGAACGTAGAAACCTCAGCGATAGTTCATATTACACCCGTCTGAGATTCAAAACCTGTGAATTTCTCCATCACCATCCAGTCCGTGGTGAGACTGACGTCTTAGATTGTGTGACCACAGTTTCTGGCGATACAAGAAGCAGATTATTTTGGATACCTGCGAGCAGAATCAGCCTCCCTAACCCCTCGATCACATGGGGGCACGCTTGAGTTTAAATTGCTTTTCTTGTTTGAACATAGCTTTGTCATATCGGGATTTCTTCTCGGCTTCATCTTACACTTTATTATGTATTCCTTTATCATCGCCTACGCGCTTCTCATTTCCTGCAGAGTTTAGCCATTGTTAAAGGGAAGTTTACTTCTTGCTAAGAAGCTAGGTCTTATAAATCAAAATTAGCTTTCTTTTTTAGTTCCAGACATGGCTTTTAGGAGTTTGTCTCTAACTGTAAGATCTCTAAAATTGAGGTCACAAAGTTTTGTCTGCGAAATCGTCCAGTTATAGATTACCTAAAAAGAGAAAACGTCGAGGAAATATAAAATAAAAATGGTATCGGGTAGTATGTGATGACGTCAACTTAAAAATCTTCGTCGTGGGGAAAACTTGGTTAATTAAACATTTGTTGGCAGCTTGTAGATTTTTTGTAGGAGACTTTTGACCTTTTCATCCCTAGTGAATTATTTTGGGATTACGTCCGAGATTTTGGAATCATCGAAGAAACATTTTCTTTCGCTAATCGTATTATACTACAATATCTCAATATAGGCTACATCATGCACTTAATATATTATTAAACTAACAAATTATTTAGATTTATTTATTATAATTTAAGGAATATTATTTGCTTATATTAAACATATGTATTTTTTAAACATTAATTCAAGATCTCAATCCGGATGGATACTAAAGAAAATTCTTTGTTCGATTGAATTTTATTTTTAAAAATATAATAATGAACTTTAATAAGAGGGGAAGATCGTGGATTATTTCTTGAGCAAGCAAAGCTTTACGGGCCTGTACTAATAAACTGCTCTCTCACCTCGCTATAAATTTTACCAACCACAAACAAAATATTGTAATGAACAAATGCAATTTATTGGATATAAAGAGAATGTTTGGCACTGAATGTGAAGAAACAAATTATTAGTACAGTTATTGGAAGTGTTGCTTGCCCTGGTGGGTTGTTATCAGAGCAAACATTTGGATTTTATAGTGAACTAATACACCTACTAAATCGTAAATATATATTTTATCATCGCTTTGCCACTTTGTCTTTAGTAAGAATTTTATAGATCATATTTCCTAATCAACTATTTGAGTTACCCGCCTTGTTGGCGTAGTTGGCTAACGCGCCAGTCGTGTTGAGCTAGGCCACCAAGGACGGGGAGATCGAGGTTCGAATCTCGGTCGGGTGAGCTGGAGTAGGTTTTTCCTAAGTGGCTTTCCTCTCTCCCTCCACGCAAATTAGAGTTCACTTCCTCTAAATTCAACCTTCCCAATTCCTAATTCATTAGTGTAATTAGTACTTAAGCGTATAACCCAAATGGGTAGTAAGACGCAGTGCTAAATAATAATAATAATAACTATTTGAGTTGCACACTAAATAATATGTTTGAAGATGATAGCAAATATGCTTATAAATAAAAAATATTTGAGCTTAGGATTCAATTTAAATAGATTTTAACATTAGTATTGCCATACCATTTGTACAGTACTTTTAAAATGTAATTATTAAAGACCAAGAATAGAACAATTTAGATATTTTGATTGATTATTCAATTTCATATATTTCTACCAAAATGTTAAAAAAAGGAAATCACTGTTTCTAAAATAATGTATATAAGTTATTTTCTTTGTTTAAAATTCAAACAAATTTTATCAAGTGCGTTAAGAATGATTCAAAAAAAGATAGAATGTCTCAAGCTATCTAGAATTTAAGCAACTCTGAAAAATAATAGTTATTAATAATCTATTCTCGGAATATGATAAAATATAAAACTACACAAATATCAAACCAAAGTTATTTAATAACACACATCATATAATTAATTAAATATATGCTTAAAACTACATTTAATTGATTAGTTAAGTTTAGTTTTGAATGGCTGCTAGATTTAATATTTATTAATCAACTATATACTACAATCAAATAGATGTTTTATTAACACAAATCATCAGTATTAGAGACATTGTTAACTTTTCAACAGTGAAATTTAAAAACTATTATAATATGTTCTTCTACCCACGTCGGTGGGCACACAGGCCAAGGCATCGATCTAATCTGATTGGTAGTGGAGAGGTAGGGGTAGGAACCCCGGTAGAATATACCGAGGGTTTTTCCTAAATAGGTTATGAATAAAAAGTTCCTCGATTTAAATCAAAACTTTCTTTTGAGCACCACGTCTTACTACCCGTTTGGGTTATACGCCTATGTACTAGTTACTCTAATGTGTTAGGGGTTAGGAAGGCTGAATTCAAAGTAAGTGTATCCACATTTGCATGCAGGGAGAGTGGATAACCATTTAGACAAAACCAGCCTTAATACACCCGACTGGGATCGAACCCTGATCTCCCCGTCAGCGCCATGGGCAGTTTAGTCTATTGCGAGAATTACGCCTTAAACCATACGTCCACCGTAGTGAATCCAATCAATACCAGTTTTATCTTTAACTACTTTTTTATTTTAAATGTAAATTTTCCTCACTTTACTTTTCAATTTAAATAAAAGTAAATAAATTATTAAACCAAAAAAACTTTTCAAACTACAAAACTAATTTTTAAATGATCGTCAATTTCCATCCAAAGCAGTGACTTTTTTCTTTTTTTTTGCCTCCGCCCAACTTGAACGCACACCTGTATACGCGGCTAACTCTCATTTTTAAATCTAGTTAAGGGAATGGTTTTGCGCCTGCTGTTGTCATTCCCTTCCTTCCCACGTCAAAGAAGTTTTAATTGCTGTTGAAATCACCACGTGGTGTTGAATTTTAAAAGGGGGAGAGTGTAGGGGTAAGGTAAAGTGTCTGAAAAAAGTAGAGGAGTGAACAGAATTATAATTTTTTACTCAAAGTACCTTGTTCTTGTACGGTTGTTGAAGGTTAGAAAGTAATGAGGATTAGATATTGTCGGACCAAATAATGTATGAGGATTTATTTCAGTAATCTAAGTTTTTATTTATTTTTATTTTAATAATAATATTCTACATATTAAATATTTTCCCCAAGTGATATTTATTGTGAAAGCAAAAACTAGGCCAGCTGCTGAAAGTTATTACCCGAACTTTAACAAATAAAATAATTGATTAAATATCAATGCTATTATAGTCGATAGCTACGGCTATAGCCGCATCTATATATATTCTTTAAATTAAAAAATAAAATAGTTTACATACATTTATTTACAGTACAATTGGTGAACTAAAAATTAGTTGTTTTATGATCAAAATTAGCCGCATTATTGGGTACACGAACCTAATAATCAATCTTGTATTTTTTGTTTTCCGGTGGTTGAAAGGTCATATTTTGAATCTCGGGTGGTTGTAATAAGCTTTATCCCACTCTCTTTCAATTTAAATTCTGGTACAATTCCTCTAAAATTATACCATACTCATACTTATTCCAATAGTCCTGGCAACCTGAACAGTTAGCTAAGACGTGGTGCACGTAATTGTTAAATTAATTAAGTTAAAACCCGCCTGGGTGGCGTAGTTAGCTAACGCGCCAGTCGTGTTGAGCCAGACCACCGAGGACGGGGAGATCGAGGTTCGAATCTCGGTCGGTTGAACTGGGTCGGGTTTTTCATAAATGGTTTTCCACTCTCCCTCCACGCAAATGCGCGTTCACTTCCTCTAAATTCAACCTTCCCAATTCCTAATCCATTAGTGTAATTAGTACTTAAGCGTATAACCCGAACGGGTAGTAAGACGCGGTGTAAAAATTAAATTAAATTAAATTAAATCAAGCTAAAGGGATGGACAATATCTTAAGTACATTGCTGGTCATCACGCAGTCTAAAGGCGTCAGGTTTCAATAAACTAGATTTCTAATATCAAATAGATTGAAGTTTAAATGTGGTCCATATGAACTGGGAGTGGTTTTCCACTTGTAATTTTCCACTATGGTTTTACCATCCCTACACTAATGTTTGTGCATTTTATCTAATTGTGTTCATCCACCACCCATATATTATGCCGCTAAATAAAAGGGATCAAATTAAAAATACATAAGTTTGTTAGTACCAATAGTTTTATTATTATTATCATTTTAAAAGGCCTGAGCCCTTTTTCTTAAATTATAGTACGTCTTATTAGTGAAATAAGGGTTCTGTGTGTTATATCTCCCCCATGGTTGAAAATTGAAATACATTTGAATTTGCTCCATTAAATATAGAACAAGTTACAGCACTTATTGAATGTCATTTTCATTTTATACCCCAAATTTTGTTCCACTTTATAATAACCAATCCGGGATATCCGCGTATCTACAATTATGAAGTAAAGATTAGAAAAGTAGAACAAAGGAATATATCCTAATTTTCTTTTGGGTGTAGGGAAGTAAACCAATTAAGAAAAATTACTTAAGTTCAACTAGCAAAATTTCTAACTCCAATTTCCTTTTCACCAGCAAAAAAATTAAATGAGACTTACACCCGTTAGATTATAAAATATATATTATATATAAATTAAGTTTAAAAAATTGATTTGTGTTATCAATATACAAATCAAAGATGTGATTAAGGCGCAAACAATCAACCTCATAATTTTCGTTCAATACTTGATGACCCGTTTTACGGAGCTTTCAGATAATTCACAATCCAAAAGTAATTTATCAGAATGATTTAAGAGAGCACGTTTGACCTCGTATATTGAACACACATGGACTATTAATTTAATGGGTAGTCTGTGTGAGAGAGCGAGGCTACTATAAATCAGAATTGATTGAGTTCAGAGCAAATGTTCTCGAATGTTGTAGCATACCAGCGAGCACTCGGAAAGAGTTTAAAGGAGGTGTACGAGAGGGGTTTGAAACATGGCGAGACACAAACTATCTGGAGAGATATTTTCATAAATATTTTGAGTATTATTACGTTTAAAACTATGGCCATCATTGAGTTAATTTAAGGTATAGAGAATAGAAAAGTAATTTAAGAGAAGTTTACCCACGTAAGCGTGGATAGGGGATGGGGAATCCACAGTGATAAATCACATTTAGGAAAATCCACCCCATGGCCCCTTCCTAACATGTGCACCTAGCCGAGATTCGAATCCGGACTTTATCACCAAAAGTACATTATATTTTGAGACTTGCATCTTATACCTGAATGTTTCTATATTATTTTTAGTGTTTAACAAATGTAAATAAATGTAATTAAATTCTTGTTCGATCTCGATGACAAAATCAAAATGTGGTTCCATGGCGCCGGCATGAACGGGCACGTGGAATAAGGCATCAACCTCACCTGTTATGGTTTGAGAATGGAGTTTAAATCTCAGACAAATTTACTGAGAGCGGGTTTTATAAAATGGCTTTTTACTCTTCCTCCACAAAAATTTTGGTACATTTCCTCTTAAATTCTAGCTCAAATCATTCCTATCCCAAAAGTGAAAGAATAAATGTTGATATCTCGGATGAGTAGTAAGCTCACTCACGTGGCACACACACACACACACACACAAACACACACACAAACACACACACACAAACAAACAAGATGAGCCCCAAATGTAAAGACTGAAATGTTTTGCTAACCATCTGGAATCAAACCAGGCTCCTTTAAATCTGCAGTCAGTTTCCATACTCGCTCGGCGACGAGATTTCGTCTCCTGAAAGCGCAGACAGACTACGGCCCCTTTAAGAAATCCACCTTCCTCCCCTTTACTTCCTTCTTCCGTCAAGGGAGTGTTTTGAGAAGAAAAGGATCGAAGCAAAGGAGGAGACTGACTACAAGGGACAAAGGAACCTTCCTGCTTCTTACGCGTAAGTTTTAAATTTCTCGGTGGGGGAAGGTTTGACCCAAACACACGGAAAGCTTGGTACTTCCTTTCCTTCCTAACTGAGGAGGACTCGTCTAGAAGAGAAGTGGGATGGACTCCTCAAGTTCGGGAGTAACCAAACATTTGTGACTTGAATGCTATAAGTAGTGCCGGTTCTTCATGACCTATATTTGGTCAAAAACCTCGCGAACCCTACAAATCACCATCGGTTTAGAGATTTGTGTTTATTATTTATTTGTTGTAGGAATAGTAATTGTTTTTATGTAACCACATAATTTAAATTTTGTCCAACCCATCAAAACACACGTATTTTTAGAAACAACTAATCACCCTCCACGTCTTACCACCCATCTGAGATACCCGCATATTTACCACGTCTTACCACCCATCTGAGATACCCTCATATTTACTCTAACAAGTAAAGGCTTGATAAAGTTTAATTGTAAACGAAATGTGCCTGTGTTTCGCTTGGAGGGAGGGTGAGAAACCCCATAAGAAAAAACCTCAATGTACTCAAGGGGATTCAAATTCTAACTTTCCATCACGGCATACGCCGATAATATTTTACCAAGGTCTTTATTAGCTTGCTTAATTATGTTGATTATACTTTATCCAAACGCCAGTAATTTCAACTTATTCATTGCATAGTTACCTAAACATTAAATTTGAAATAGAAAATAACTATGTGTACCTTTTTATTTAGAAAAACAAAAACTGTATTTTTACTCACTGTGTCAATTACATCTTATCATACTTGTCATTACTCAAATATTCTAAACAGTTTGATAAACCTTTCCACAAGAATTTAAATTAACAAAATACAAATCCACATAACCGCATATAGTGTCCCCTGCTTTTGATGATAATACAAACCACATACCACAACTGTATGGTATGTAGTATTATATTATCTATACCACAGCGTAAATGATTGAAATTTATCTCTTTTAAATAGCTAATTAATTTTGCAAACACATAATTTAAAACTAAAAATAAAGAATGTTTTTAATTTATGGTAAATACGAGTATATACATTGTGTGTGTATTATAAAGGTGAAGGTTTCTATTGAACGAATAAAAAATACCCTTTAAAATGTATATGGTTATAAAATTGCAATAATATAAGTGTTAAATTCGTTCCTTAGCCAGAATTACTAAGAAAACTGTGTAGACCCTACCGGTCAGCGAGGCTCTATTTCAATCCCAGATGAAACTACTTTTGATAGAAGGTCGAATTCTTTGGTTTACCGTAATTCTCTTATATTGTTGGGTGTATTGATATAACTTTATGAATATAAAACTTACTTAAAATCTAGTAAAATACTAACAACCAAATCGGGGTTAATATAATACTTTAAATTAAATACTTAAATTGGAACATATTTATTAATTATTTTATGTTTTTCTGTGTAAATTTAAATATATACCACACTAAAATTACTGTTATTTACTCCATCGCGTTTTTATACCAGTCCGAGCTAAATGTCTAATAAGGTAGGCATAACGAAGGCAGAGCTATAGACTTAATTGACCCGCATTTACGTGGAGTAAGTGTAGGAAACTAATTATAAGGCACTACCCTCAGTATGCCTAGACGGGATTCGATCCCAAACCTCCCTGTCATCCAAAAACCATACTCGATGAGCTGGGCATTAAGTCAGTGTGCTAGCCGAGTTTATGGGTTCTACTAATGTAATGATATAGTTAAATTACTTAAGAAAATTAATTAGGTTTTTTTAAATCTTACAGGTAAATTCCATAAAGGTTATTAAAAACCAATGATGACAGAATTTCAATTATTGATGTAAATACAGTTTTACGCCAATCTTATTATCCTAAAATGGACGCGGCTACAAACGGTAGCTTATATCTATATAAACTACCGCCTATATAGGCTCTCATTAAGATAGTTTTTGGTCCCCTACGCACCACTGAAGTGCGGCCCGTGTGACACAAGTATGCGACTCGTTAGCTGGTGAGTCGCGGGTTTGTGTGAAAACTCCCCCAACACCTACCTTCCCCCTCCCTCACAGCAACCACCTTAAATTCCGAAACTGCCTCATGACGGAGCGAAGGGACGTTTACTGCAGTGGTGACTTCTACCTGTGGTCACGGCAATCTTCGACCGTGTATGAGTAGGGTAAGATAGACGAAGACAGAGGTAGAGACGGGAACAAGCGATATGAGAAAAAACGTACTTTCCTAGACCTAATATATCTCTGCCAAACGATTATCTATCGCGAATATACACGTCACTTGCCTTTATATACGTGGGGAGAAAGGGGTCTGCTTTGTGAAAAATGTTGAAACTGAAGGTCCAAGTAGCAGCATGACTATCTGCTTAAGTGGCAGAATGATCTAAGGCGTCATTTTCACGAGAGACTAGACCGTATATGACAGGGATATTGGGGCTCGAATCCTGGTCGAGTATACTGAGGGCTTTCCCAAAATAGTTTTAAACTCTCCCTCCATGCAAATTCGCGTACACTTCCTCTTAATTCAACCTTTCTCATTCGTAGAGGATTAAAGTAGTTAGTACATATGCGTCTAGCCTTAACAAGACGCGATGATTAGAAGAAAAAAAAAACAGGATGACTAGACCAATAGTTCCAAAACTTTCACTAAAAGGACTTGCAAAATTATTTGTTCTGTATGAAGGAACCATTAATGCACCGGGATCCAGTGATCAGATCCCAGATTTTTTTATAGCAGACTCAAATTGGGTTAAATATAGATTATTAATTGACTTCACAAAAATTCATATTTACAATTATTTACCTACTCTTAAGGGTAGATTACACAGGGCGAGATTACTAGCTACTCGCCAGCGAATTTACTACCTGCTATTAAACTCGCCGAATGTAATTGCGCCGGCTGGTCAACTATAGCCGCTCGCTCTCCCCCAACGAGTAAAGTTGAATACCGGGTGACTTTACACTCCAATCACTAGCTAGTTTGCACACTGGCTAGTAAAATTGCCTTATGTAATAAGTGGAGATAGTCAACTAGTAGTATCCGAAATGTCTAGAGAAGTGGTTCGTACGGGAATTGTTGTTGCCCTTTTAATAATTTTTCTGCTTCTTTCTACTTTTGCTAGTTCCTGTCGGTAGACGTCTTTCAAAATTTTCATTTTTGCTTCGAGCTGCTTTTAGTTCACCCCTTTGAGCAAACCATCTTTTTCAAGCTCTTCACACATGTTTTTTAAAAACCACATATTTAAGATTCACATTGATATAGTCACGATGTTTGATATTCCACAGCACAGGATATTATTGTTCATAGATTCGCAAAAAGTCTACAATATTGTTGCTGTTCCACTTCATTCCAGAAATTTTGATTAACAACGAAAACAACCTACCAGAAACAACTCTACTGAGCGAGTAGGCGAGTTTGGTAGCTCAGTGTAATCGACATTCGCTGAGCTTGTTGGAGCAAGCTCACTCGCGCACGAGTTTACAATCCAGCGAGTAGCTAGCTATACCCTGAATTTGCTTGGAATAACAGCAGAGAAAATCAAAACATATTTATTTGCGGCCAACATTGATGGAATTTTACTGTATTATTTGTTTTATTATATAGATATTTATAATATACTAGCGGACCCGACAGACGTTGTCCTGCCCGAACGTTGGCTTTTCGTTTGGGTGGCATAAT